>JAGFPH010000495.1:76367-142293 GCA_018207615.1 Philaenus spumarius
TAGGATGCATGAACTTTGCATCAGCTTGTGATGTAAAGTTTACTGTATAAATTTAACCTGTGCTGTCTGCCACTGTAGGTACTTACAAGCTTGCCTGGTGCTGTAGTTGTGTATATCCATATTTTGGACATGATCTCACTTGAATTAAAAAAAACCAACCCTTCTAGTATATAAGTACACGGAAGTGTAAGTACTCCGAATTTCTTGAAATAGTATTTACAACTTAATTTTTATTTAGCCGCGCAATAAGCCTTTTATTACTCTTTTTTGCAAGACAAACACTATTTTCACATTCTGAACTGATGAGTTTCCCCAAAGAATAATTCCATAGTTCAAATAATGATACAGCCCACATTAGGCTGTTAAAAGTATCGATGTACCACAGTATTCACGCTTCTCAGTACAATTACACTTGAGCTAATTTCGGCACTAAAACTGCTAATGTGGTCATGCCAGTTCAACTTAGAAGACCCAAAAATGTTATTGATTGCAATTCTTCAAATATATTATCACCTAGTATTTGAACTACTATGCTTTCTACTGAAGAGTATGTACTTAATTATACACAGATTTAAATTGTTTTCAACAAATACTGTCCAGTGGCATTGGCTTCTGCTCTAATTGTTGAATAGAATTTGCTTGAAAACTTAGTGTTATATCATCAGCAAATTGAATTACCCTATCCCCATATACTGATGATGACAAATCATTAATATAAAGTAAAAATAATACTGGGCCAAGAACTGATCCTTGTGGGACCCCTAGTTTGATTGGGGCATGTATAAAATAAAACAAACAAATGGTCCAAAACTGGTCGAAGCATATCTAACCCTTTTAGTGCCAGGTATTTTCTCCCATAGTGCTGACACTTACCCATAAGTGCCGACCTGATTTAGCAAATTTGAAAGGATTTCATAAAAAAAGCTAAATTTTTGTTATTTGATAAGATAATATCATCATGATTTTTTAATTGTTTTTCTTCTATAATAGACCTATAAATAATGTTTTCTACTCTAAACATTTTTCTAATATACCTACAAATTTAAAAAAATAAATTTACATGGTAGGCCTATACCATAACAAAAATGTTTTATAAAATTTCCAGTTTGTATGAAGAAAACAGATAGAGAAAAAATATATCACTTGAAAACTTGCACATCACTTTAACACACATTTTGTTATATATTTATGTTAAACATTTTGGGCCAATATCTTGATGAATAAAAAGTTACACTACTTTTTTGAAATAAGAAAGTTTTAACCAGAAGAAAAAATTTGCTTAAAGGGGCGAGATAGGCAGTATGGTTGCTTTGTAAAGTAACTAAGAGCGCTTATTTTTCTGTTTTATTCTGTACAAGCCTTAGCCGAGTGATAACTCAGAAGACCCAGGGTTCGAATCTCGCGAGACCAGGTAGCTTTTCATATCATATTCATATTGAGGGTAGGAGGGCGGAAGTAAAGCAAACGGTGGTTGGCTCGCTTCCAAGCTGACGGGATATGACTAGTTACCTGGTCTAAAGGCTTGAGATGTTTTGCATAATTTTGCTGTAGTATTTCTGTACATATATCCTATATATATTTTTTTTAAAGCGACGACAAATGGGGGAACATTACTTTCATTCATCCTCACATTTACGTCAATTTTGTATACTATATCATATGTGAAACGGAAAGAACTATTCATTCGTGGTAGATTGATAAAATATTAACAAAAATAATTATTTTTTAATGATTTTTTTTCCGAACGTCCGCACAATCAGACGTTGGCAATTCTCACATGTTTTGAAATGTCAATTTAAACAGGACGTTGACATTGAAAGAGTTAATCCTCATACAAATTTGTGTAGCAGCATTTCACCTACCGATAAGTTATGGACTTAATACATTACTACACCAAAACTATAAAATATTCAGTATTTATTATATTTCTATAAAAATTTTTTACTACTAACAAAACTTTAAAATTAGGCCCAATTTAAAAAAAGTTTACCCTAAAAATTATCTCAAATAACCCCAAAATATTTGAAAATAAATAGAGTTTTTAATGCTAGTTTGTGTGTCTAAGTCTTCAAATAAATAGAAATTAGTCTGTTCTATTTACTTCCTTGACTTTGGAAGTTTTGGAAGTTCATTTTATGTAGCAGCACCTTACGAGACAAAGATTTACAAATTAATGTAATTGATTAATGTAGTAATGTACAAAAGCAACAATTAAAATTAATATTAGTTTATAATTTGGATTTAAGAAGCAGCACTTACCTGACTAAAGAAAAATTATTATGAATTGTTTCAAATTTAACTTACAGGGGGCAGCACCTTATGGGTACAAGAAGCTGTAGCCGAAATGAAATTATTGGTAAATATATTATATGCAGATTTATTATTCTGTTTCCATATATTTTTTAACAGAGAAACGGGAAATAATTTCTAAAAAAAAGTGTCGCCTCATTGAGGAAAATTCGATAATTGTTTTTGTAGATTTATTTTTACAAAAGTTTTGTTGGGGTGGCTTTAAAAAATGAACTATCCTGCAAACCACTTAAAATACTAGAAAGTGCTGTTGAACTATATTTTTAGCAAAATTAATTTTATTGTAGTTACGAGTTTCGGACCTGACCTGTAATGTGCTGCTACCTGAAAACTTTTAGTTAAACATTGTTGTGCCTAAGACATTTGTTAACACTTAATTTTTTATCAAAATGGTAAATATTATGTATTTTGGATCCGATCTGTAATGTGCTGCTACCTAGAAACGTTTAGTTAAACTATTTTGTGACTAATGACAGGAATTGTAAATGTTTATGAATTTTAATCGAATATAGGTTAAGTTGATAATTTCAAAAACAACTGTCATAAATACTTTGTTACAGTGAATATGTTTTAGACATAAAGAAATCCTTAAAATGGGTTTATTGGCTACCAAGTAGATGAAATACTTATATATTCCTCTTTTCATCTGCATGTCTACTTGTTTTGTTTTTATAGGCTGACTTTGATATTTTTTTATTGTATGGCGATAAAATCTGAAGTGTTATTATTGTATTTTTCACATTACATAAACAAATTATTATGATCGGTCCCATTAATGTACTTGTTAACAAGCGTAATGTACTTGTATAGGCTGAACTCAAATCAGATTGGATTGTTTTTCTTTCAGTACTGATGTCATATGGGTATCCAAAAAGCGAATGAGTAAATAAATACTTGATCTTGGTCTCTAATTTGTGACATGGCACTGCAACACTTTCGACCATCAGAGATTTTTTAGAGGATTCTACTTCACGAATAATCTCTTATGTTCCTTCCAAACTGCTTTACAATCTGGATTTTTATAAATACGGTACAGTAATAGAGACATTTCTTATTATTTATTGCCTATACAGTAATATAAAATAAAATATTAATTTTCAACTGTCTTAACTTACCTCACCTGTGAAATCAATTTAATTAAATAAATTGATAGTAAATAAATAAATGCTTTCGTTAACCTATCTTAATTTTGCCAACAGATTTTACTTTTTCTCTGTAGATATTGTTAAATAATGGAGCGCTTCAATTTAACAATAGTTAGGGCCTATTTTTTAATAGTCATTTTGTGCATATCATCTAAAAATAATTAAAGATATATTTTGCAACTCAAAATTTAATGATAAAGCGGCTCTCACACTTTATATTCAAATATATTGTTAATATTATTGAAGGTGTGAGTAGAAAAATTGACAATATGTAAAATACTGATGGGCTGTTTGATAAAAATCAAAATATTTGCAATCAGTATTGACAATCTTACTTCAATTGGTAGTGAACTCAGCTAGCACACATGTGAACAAGTCCGCGTATTATTTGAAATAAATAAAAATATTCCTGCAGTATATACGTAGCATTTATGAATTCAAATAGTGAGACTTAGATGGATAAAACAACTATGGACTGCCAGGACGATGTAAAATTTTACCTCTTCAACTGCCTTTCTCATAATTGAATCTTGTTTCATGATGACTGGTCCCACTAGAGTCAACAACTCTTTGTCATGAGAAAGTAATTTTTGAAATCTATTGCAGTAGATACGCACACTTCATCCATAAACTCGTAAGAAAACGTGTCTCTCTTCAGAAGCCGCTCTCTAGCCCATATTCTCTTTTTCTTTCGTTGTTTTTTTGTTTGTTTGATAAAGCTAAAATAATAGCTACACACGCTTTTTGTACCTTAAGCAAGAGCAAAGTTTACGTTTATTTTCTTTTTTCAAGAGAACCGTCAATGGAATAGTGTACTAGATCTCACAGTTGATGAAGACAACCATAAACTTCAAGCAAGACGGCGCATCACTCCACCGAGTTAGTAATTATGTATTATGATGGATTGATGTCTTTGTATACATCTGTGTCCACTGGGTCACAGAAACAATTAATTAATTTGATCGTAAAATCAACATTTTATTTCAAATTTAAGTTCATTAACTAAGCCCTTTTCATTAGTTGTTCAGTCTACCTTATCCTTGTGCAATTTTCAGTGTACTTAAGTAAGAGCACACATAGCCCACCTGTTAAGATTGGAGATTACAAACAGAAGTACATTCAATTCGCAGCAAAGATACATGTGTGTAAGGTACATAAGAGATTGTATATTAAACTATTTATAACTTGAGTAAAATGTGTATTGTGATCCGACACAATATCATTTATTAGTTAAGATGCAATGGTATTTCAAATACGGTCTTATTTTCAAAGCAAGGTTGAAACATTGCACGCAGTTTTAAGTTGTCAGTGGTCATGTCTATGGAGTATGGAATGAATTGCATCAATATTAATGAACAAAAGGTTTCAACTTCCTGTATATAGGTCATGGGAGCACTTACCAAGGTTTCTTTCTTACTGATCAACTAGATTTTTTACTTCTTAGAACTCAGTTAATTTGCTACATCAAAGCATTGTTTATTCAACATTAGTTTCAGTGTATTATCCACTGAAGATGAGTACCTACCACATTTTAATAACTAAAATACTAATATTAATAAGGGTCATTACGATTTTTGTAAACATAATATTTATATATAAGATTTGTGTTTCACATATATGATTTCAAAACATACTTTCAAATTTTTATTTCATAAGAAACAACTCCAATTTTATCTAGCCTAACATAGGTTTGACAGACTGTAAAATTTGTAAATTAAATGCTAAAAGACAAAACATAATCTTTTAATGTAAACATTTGAAAAAACTACTTATTGTGTTACAGTTTATTCAGTATTTTGTGTAATTAACATCTTTTAACATTTAAAATTTGTTTAAAAAAGATATCCAAAATATAATCATTACTATCAAACTTGTTAAAGCTTCTTGGGCTGTTTGATGATTTATTACGCGTTAAAGAACACTCTATAAAAAGTTATTCATGCAATGAATTACTAATATATGCTACTAGTGCTTAAACTAACAAACATGGAAGTTTTCTAAACAATTTTTGTTACAGAATTATGTTTCTAGATTTAAAATAAATTTGAATAATTTTAATATCAAAGTTTATTATTTGTAAATGTTTTTCAAATTATATAATTTTAGTAGAATAAAGTCCAAGAATATTTCTAAGCTAAAATTTTCTTTTGGGATAAATATAATGTGTTATATATATATATATCTAATCTTATGATATACATAGGAAATCTTAGTGGTGTCTTTTACTCCTATAATTTCCAGGCTGTATCATGAAAAGCCTTGTATATATAAGTTAAAAATAAAAGACTGACAGGCGTTTTTTAAATACCAAAGGTGCTGAAAAGTCCGGAGACACCCCTGTAACGCTTTATTGAGTGGGTAGAGAAAAGCCAAATTCATAAAATGTTTATAAGGCTTAAAAATATACTTTTTAATGTATGGGGCAACTTTGCCCCCATATCCAAAATTGGAAATTGTGTGGGTTGCTAAAATGTTTTAAATGTAGATTCCTCATTTTAAAGGTATTGATGAAAGAAAACCAACAAAAACTAAACTAGAGGGGTCTATATTAACAATACTGAAAATGGAGGTAGTTTTTCAATCAATACTTTTAAAATGAGGGGTCTTATATAAACAAATTTGAGAACCTCAAAAAATGTCAGTTTTGAAAATGAGGGCAAAGTTGCCCCATACATAAAAAGTACAATTTTATGCCTTACAATTGTTTTATAATCTGGCTTTTCTCTACCCACTCACTAAACATTTACAGCAGTGTCTCCGGACTTTTCAGCACTTCTGTGTATAATTTTTCACCAATGAATGTCATTTAAAGTTTAATCCTCAGATAGTACTTTTGTATGTAAAACTGGATCATTAAATGTAAAATGTTACTTCCTGAATAGCACAAGAATTTTTTTTTTAAAGTATCATACAGACACCAAGCTATAGAATAGAGACTACCTTGAGGTTGAAAAAGAAATTTGGTAGACTTTTAAGTTGAAATATTTATTTAAAGTTATGATGACCAATAAGGATTATAATAAAATTAGAATCATTGTTCTCAGAACATAGTATAGTTGAGAGCTGGTTGCGTGGGCTTGAACTTAGAAACTGGTTATCGATTTATTTGTGCCCCCGCTTTTATTAGTCGAACTTGCATATAAGTAGGCATTAAAAAAAACCTGAGATTGAATTTTTGTTTGAATACACCACACAAGAATTTAATTACTACTGTGCAGTATCAATAACAATTTGAATGTTTTGTTACAAAATATTTGCAAAAGCTATAATTTTAATTTAGCCCTAGAAACTATTTAATATATTAATAATATAAAATAATAAAAAAGTGCTGAGGCTATTCGAAAAACATTGATATTAACACCTGCCCTTTTAAATCCACCAACACTTTGTTATATCAAGTTCATTTTTATTCATTTGAGTATACTCTACCCATCAAAACTGGAGCCCCTGACACCCAGGATTATCCATGAGTTACACTATAGTATAAGGTTTGTTTATTAGGCCTGATAATGGACCAGTATGTTAACAATATTACAAAGGCTTGCTCTTTCTAGTTTTGAAAGCACTATTTTATTACTGGTCAATAATAATAATAATAAAGAACAAAAGTGATATAGTCTGCCCCTTTAAACTAAAAAGTAATAATTTTTTGCTTACACTTCCCCAGCAAAAAAAAAAAAAAACAATTACAAGTAAAAAAAAAAAATTACCAAGGGATTTGAACACAGGACTTTTACCATTCTGTGGTAAAAAAACCCAGAGCCTCTCCTCTGACTTTTTTTTTAGTTAAAGGGTTGATTTTTGTATTGTCAAACTCAAGTTGTTGATTTCACAGATGAAATCCTCTCATTTCCAGCACTTGATAAATTTGTATACATTTTAGAGAAGAAAAAGAATATTCTTCAGATCAGTTAGTAATAATTGTAAGGGGTATTGCTATTTTTGGGTTTACTTCAATCATGTATGAACTTCTCAGCAGCTTTCTGATTTTGATCATAACCTCAAGCTTGTATTTTTGAGTTTCCTGATCCAGAATTTATTTAAAGTGTAGGGTACAGTCAACCATTTAAAGTTGTAATCAATCTTATGTTTAGATTTATGAGTGATTTTTAACACTTTCAATTCTTCCAAAAATCGAAATTTGGTGTAAATATTCTTGAAATGATAACTCTATACTTAAGGCTTCAAGAATCACATAAAACATATTAATACAAATGTTTTCATACACTGTTTGACGTAAAATATCAAAACGCAAACTGATTAAAAAAGATTCATACAAAGTGCGCTTACTCCAAATTAGCTAGACACTTTCTGCTAATCTTAAAAATTTGAAATTATACAGTCGAGGCCTCACCAGGTAAAATTTCAACCACAGCTAGATTTTGAAAAGATCTGGAAAACAAATGCAGTTGCTTAAGTTCCCTGCACAGTTCATACATGAAGGACTCCTTTATTGATAATTAATTAAGCATATCCGCCATACCTTATTACCTTTGTGAATATACAAACAACTTTAAGAAAACCTTTAATCTCCTTCAAAATACTTTCCGTTGGAGATATTACACTAGTCCAATCTTTTACTCCATTGTGGAAACATTTTTCAAACTCGTCTGACAATTTTTCCTTCAAAATGTTTCTGCGCCATTTTTGTCTTCACCTCAGCAACATCGGAAAAATGCTTTCTTTTCATGACTTTTTCATTTGAGGGAATAAAAAATGTTACAGGGAGCTAGGACGTGTGAATAGGTGGGGGCACAACTGTCATAACATTTTTGGTCAAACATTTTCGCACGGAGAATGCTGTGTGAGCATTAGCGTTGTTGTGGTAGAAAAACCAGTCTCCCGACTCTCTTTTCCGCCACAAACTGTTGCACAATGTAGAAAGCCTGGTTAACTGTTTGACCGTGAAACAAGCTCTAAGTGGACAACTCCTTTTACATAAAAACCTGACAAGCTTTTTGGGGGTATGGCAAGTATTAAATCTTCCACTGGGTTGACCTTAGAAAAAAGATTGGGTCATTTCGGAAATGTTCCTTCAAAGCAAAGCATGCTTATAAGCGAACTTGTTTTAGCAGTCAAAGAAAAAATTTGTCAGTCAACTTTCTTACACCCAAATATTCACCTAAAATTCATTGCACAAGTCACTCTAGATATCTCCATAACTTCTTCATAGGTCAGTTCGGGCTGTTGAAGGACGTTCAAAGCAAGGTTGGGTATCAATTGAGAATGTCCCCTCTTTTGAAATGGGAAAACCACTAACACTTGAGTTTTCCCCATAGCAACATTCTTGTAGGCACTTTTAACATTTCAAGAGCTTCTGTGCCAGATTTTCCAAGCAGGCAGCATAACTTCATGGCCGATGGCTGTTCACGACAATCAGCCAACACAAAAATGACGACCACATAACACAACTATAAAAAAAAGCACAAAAGTGAAAAAAATTCACACAAGCTGATCGGAATCTTCTCCGATGACAATACTTGGCATACTTACTGTGGAGAGGTGACTACATACTCCTAGTGTTAGAACCTGGTACTACAGAAACTCAGCCCCTAGAACATTATTTCGGTTTCTTTTGAGTAAGACATCGGATGTTTTTCAACAGCTGTTTTTAGGTTATGTTGCCATAGTTATCAAATTATTATTTAGTAATATAAGTGAAATATTGCACATGTGAATCTATAATCTGTAATGACACCACAACCGTATAGAATTTGATTAAATATTTTCGTAGAAAAGATATTTCATTATTATACTTTTAAATGTAACAGTTTGGCAACACATGTTATATCTATTGAATTGATTATGCATGTATGCAGCAAAACTAGGAATGCATAAGATTTTTGTGAATGGTCTAAATGGCCTCCGTTCTCCATATCAGTTACATAAATAGCCAATCAAAAGATAGGACCAATATTAGTATATTTTAGTCTTCTAACATCACCTATATCAGAGCTGATCAAACAATCAAAGAGCTAAAAGATAATATACACAATTTTTAGAGAAAACACAGAAGAATTTATTTTAGTTGATAAAAATATGTCTTTATTACATAATTTGACAAACCTAAAAAAAAAAAAACAGTATACAAAAAAATTACTTTGGTATACACATATTCATTTATTATTTCTTCTTAAATATACACATTCATAATTAATGTATGTGACTACAAAAGCATGTACAAAATTATAATTATTACAAATTAAATACAACACGATATATTACGTACGGGATGTTAAAATTAAATCTAATAATATAATACAATATTTATTAATAATTTGCATAGTACAGAAAAAACTCAGAACAATGCAAGAGTAAAGAAGAGAATTACAGTCTGCTGATTGGGCGACTGACAAGCATCAATAGAATTGATCTTAGCAGCTGCACTTACTTACTGTAAGAGTTATTTATTTATATTACACATAAGGCTGTATAGGTCTATACAAGAAAAGTTAACGTTCATACTGAAGTATTTCCTTCATTCATAATTTCCAGGTCAACATGATTTTTGACATGCTTAGGTGAGGTGAGAAAGCAAGAAGTCCTATTTTTATGCTATGGACGGGGAGGGCGCCCAGCAAACTAACAAGTGCTTATCTAAAATTCAGAAAAAATATAAATTAAAAATTGTTTAAATTGTTCTAGTCTTTAACCAATGAGATAACTTAGAATGACATAATAAATAAAATGTATTTCTTGCTTTGTTGAGTTAGCCTTTCAAGTTTAATATATTAAGTTAGCGTGTGATCAAGAAACAATGATGGAACCTTATTAGTGTTGTTATCTGTTAGTAGAATAAAATGTGTCACATTTTGCAAAATAAGTTATAATTAACTAATAGAGTAGGATAAGTTAGTCGTCATAACTAGTTAAAGAGTTTACTAACATTATTATTTATTAAACTCCCTGGCAGTTAAATACTATGATTTGTTTATTACATACATTCAGTGTACAAGTAGTACATAGCCAATGATTATTCAAGCATATTAAAACAATGTAAGAGTACTTTTCCTTCCCTTTCATATCTAAGAAACTTGTCTGGGACCTAATTTTTGTCATTAAAATTAACAAAATAATATTAATTTCTTAATTAATATTATTTTCTTATTGACATAATGCAGTTTTCTCCTTAATTTAACTCGATCCAAGAAACCCAATTTTTCAAAATTGTATATCATATCCCCTAGTTTTGAATTGCTAATAGGGAGGAGGATGGACCAGTAAAGTTGTATATTGCAGCATCAAAAGAAGAGGACAAGAGACAAAGCAATTTTGCTGGAAGATATTTTCTACCAGTTAAACGGAATGGGAAAGTTGTATAAAGCATGGGAAACTGAACTCCACCGACTAAGATCAAACCAGCACAATTTGTGGTGAAGGTCTATACCACTTTTTTGAAAGCAAAGAATATACAACGGATGCTTGACATAAACGTAGAAAGAGTGATAAAGTATCACAATTCAATTTCTAAACTAAAAAATCTTAATAGAAAATGGTTTGTTACTTTTTGATGAGCTATAAAACTTCTTTAAAACTATTGGATGTAAAAAGTTTGAAAAAAAGCTTTTTGCCTTTTTTTAAATGGGGGGAAAATAGTTAGTAAAACAATAGGGCAATAACTAAACAAAAATATAAATGAAGTACCGTACAAAGTATCGGTTTTTTGTTTTTAGACATGCTGCAGTAAAACCTCACCAGTAGCAAAATAACCGCAATTATATTTTGTTAAAATCTAAGTATCAGCATTTATTTTGTCAATAAAACAAATATATTTTACCAACAAGTAGCAGTCAATGTAAATGAGTTGCCTAACAGGGCACATAAATATTGCTGCTGGGGAAACAAAATAAAGTAGAAAAAAACTGTGTGTGAGTCATCTGAAGCCAGCTTGACATTGTGGGTGGATTGATGTAACTGAGATGTACATAGCTAATTTAAACAAGAAATTTTATAAACAAAGCAAATGAATGAAACTTGAATAACGAATACGTTACATTTATCAAAACTCAGTTTTAGTGCGGTAGATACCGAGCATACCTTACTTATACAAATTTTACACCAAGTAATACTATCTGGTTTTAAAAAACTGAGACATAAAAGTTCTACTTCTCTTCTAAAATTGGTGTTCAGGTTTAACTGATCACGTGTGCGAGTTTATAACGCATATTATTGATTTGTTTAAGTTATCTAAAACTTTAAACTGATTGAATTCAGTCTACCTCAACCAGCTCCGATATAAATGTTAATTTCTAAACATTTTAATCAAGAGATCATGCTTTTTTGATACAGTATTTTTTGAGATTGAAAAAATACAAGTAATACATATCATGATAAACAAAATATCTAACAATTATTTTTCATTCATTACCACCATTTTTCAACAAAGTTGTACATCAGAAGTAGTATTATCATATTATTGATTCTTTATTGTATTTATTTTGAACACATCCTATATATATGTAAATTTGAAAAAAAAACAAACCTCAATAAAAGTCTGTAAAAAATGAAATATATTTTTATTTGTCAAATACTAAAAACACATAAAAATAGTTGAAATAATATTTTATACTGAATTAAAACAAACAAATTATTCAGCATTTTTTTATGCACTTCAATAGAGTGCAATAGGTTAACACCACTTTAAACATGTTTTATTAGAAATAAGTTTATCATATTACATAATGTATAAATAGTGAAAATGTTTACTCTAAAAATACTACAAATAAATTGTGACTAGAAAGCCATAAAACATTGTAAAACAAATGTAGACAAAAACAAGACATTACCTAACTGTTTTTGTGTAATTTTAAGAAAAGTACCTGGTAATATATTACAAATTTATCCGAGATATTTTTAAACATTTACTATGAGGTCTCTGAATGAATTATTTTCAGATGAAAAAATGTTTTTTTAATTGTAAACTAGATCTTATTTTCATGAGATTTTAAATCTTATATTTTCATACTAGCCTATAATAGTTATGCAAGTGTTTCCCCAAAAAATCTGAATTTATTAAAAAGGCTGATTAGAACCAAGTGCAAGGAATGGTCATATGAACGACTGGTTACAAATAGTCTGACGACATAAATCCTAACCCTTTGTTCTCCAGTGGCCAGACCCAACTCCTAGACAACTTGTATTACTTCCCGTGAGCTTGGTCCTCTCAGGTGAGTGGTCACTCTTTTGTCGACTAGTACTTGATCACCATTTTGACCGGACCCCATCACCAGCTCGGAATTGTTTTGTTAAATTCACTTGGCATGTATGTATGTATTTAAAGGTTAACCCTAGAACCGGCAGAAGGTACATAATGTACCGTCACTCCAACACATTTGTAACAAGTGATTGTATTCAATATTTGACCCACTAAAAATCTTCCAATCTCAAAAAGACAAACACCATTGGAAAGGTAATGTTTCAAAATATAATTTTTGTATTTACAATTTATTTCTAAAACGTTTATTTACATACGTAATCATCGTTGCGGTTTATTAGTTTTCTACAACACACTCGCTGCCCGAATATTCATACAAAACTCAACGAAATAACTCAACTTTTGTCAATCTCTACAGCCCGCCTAGTACCTTTTCTGAGTTAAACCTATATATCGTTGGATACGTCACAATTTCCCCTATCTAATACTGCCATCCAATCAAAAACCAGACAAATAGTTCTAAAGTTGTGGGGCGTTTTATAGACCCTTGCAATTGGTCAGTTTTTCAACCAATAAACAGCCTTACTTATTACACTTGATATCTGTGTGACCACAATCTATTTTTAGACATATTTTGGTATCTTTGTAAAGATAATGCTTCAAGCTAACATTTCCTGTAAACCAAATATATTTTGTTTGAACAGTTTGTTGTGTAGGGCCGTGGGAAAGTGACTGTTATTAGGTTCTCATCCGACATTTGAAACATAACAGGCTTTTATAACATGGGTAGACATAGGAGTTTTCGCGCGCTTGTCGTATTGCTTGTATGGACGGGATGTTTCTATATTTGTTTTCACTTTTGTTATTCAAATAATCTAAGTCAAACACTTTTATGAAAAGATAATTTACAAGTATACAGTTCAATTCCTTGATTTATTCTCTACACTTTGTTATAATAATATTTCATTTTTGGGCAAAGCATATATTAATAAATTACGTTTCAAACGTGGCATACTTTTGATAGCAGTCTTGAAGTATCAACATAAAAACTCGTGTTTTCAAAATAAGAAATTTGAAAATGTTAAATGTTTTTATACAGTTCTATTTAGAACTAAATTACAAAACTTTTTACATTTATGGAAAAAAATTACAAAAAGTTTTTACTAATTTTTATGTAGACGTAAAGTTGAACTTTTATTGTCCGTAACTGAACATTTCTTGTTTTTTGAGCTAATAACTTTGTAAATTTTACATCTATCATTTTTTTACTGACATTATACATTTTTTTAACCTATTTCTACAAAAAAGCTATGGAACACTTTTGGATTGGGGTTTATTTTCTATTTTTGGCAAAATTTTGAATAAATGCTTGCACACGCCAAAAAATCTATTTTCTTTAAAGCTGCCAGTTCCAGGGTTAAAGAGCAAACACGATTACACGAATACTTTATAAATTGCCTCGTTTATTGATAAAAATAACTTATTTGAAACAGAAAACTTGTATTTCATAGTATTTTAGACCTCATAAAAACGATATAGTTATATTTATAACTGATGAAAACCAAAGTGGAAAACAATCAATAGTAATGTTTTTAAATGACAATCACATCCAACATCTGTTTCAAACTCGTTTCTAATTTCATCTCAATTTAAATTATCCAAGTCCGTAACTTAATAATATTATATTTATCAACGATTTATGACGACACTACTGACTAGCACAGCACTGAGTGAAAATATAGAGGTTACATATTGAGCTCATCATAAGCTCTAAGGAGGGAAGCAATCCTGTGTTGTTCACATAGTTCAAGAGTTTACTTACAGGTTCCAGCACATTACACAGAAAATAACATAATTTTGTAAAAATTACTAGGTTTCCATAGATACGGAATGCTATGGCCACTCTGAGTGGTCAAACGAGCTGAAAGGAACAAGACTCCAAAAACAGTTCCAAGCTGGTATAGAAAATGGCGTGGCCACTAATAATGGCAACTTTTTTGAAGACAGTATGAGAGAAAATGGTTAGTAAGTTATTTGGACCCATAAAGTTGGAAAATATTTCTTTAGTGATGTAGGCTGTAAAAATCGAGTTTAAAATTGTTTCAAGGAATTAAATCCTTACAGTCACACACTGATGACATAGCACTGAGCCGACAAACTGTATGCTGCCACTGAGCATGAAATTTAACATACATGTAGGCTTGTTAGTGGATGCAACTAAAAACCTTCCAAATATAAAAATTTTACAATTCAACCGCTAATTTTTTTTTAATAAACTCAATTAGCCATTTTTGCACAATTTTATAAAACATAATGTTAAAAACGTAGTTAAGTTTTTAGCAATCTGTTAGTGAATATGGTTTTTTTTTATCTCACTATGAGCTGGACCATTGAGGGAAGGGGTGGTTGAAACATGAAGCCTCTAGGGAAGCTCTTACAACTATTAGATCTAAAGAAATAATAAATAAACTTATTAGTGTAAGTTATCAAACATTTGCTGTAAACCCGTAAATAATAACAAATGAATGAGCGGTTATGATGTTTGTTCTAGATTTTATGATTTTTAAGGTATACTAAGTATTTTCAGTCAAATATGGCCGTGGATTGGATAGATTTTAAAAGAAACAATAGAGTATTGCGTAAAAAAAACAAACAATTAATGTATACTGTGTTTACCTGGGATTTCCGATTAAGATATCCTTTGTGCGTACGTAACCTTCTAAAAAAAAATTATAAGATGATTATTCACTTTGCATAACGAATAATTACCTATTAAATTTTTTACAACTTATTAACGTTACTTTTTTAAAAAAAAACAATGAGTTTTGAAGTGTAAAATTAAGTACAACACGAATAAACACAAACAAAAAAAAATCTTATAAAGTGCAAAAAAATATAAATAAAATATACAAATTGTTTTAAAATAAAATGTCTAATGAATGTTGACATTCAAAATCAAATGAGATTTAAAAATCTAATTATCTAGTACAATATTTATTATGACACTGATTAGAAATATTTGTAGACACATTTTTATCAATCTAGAAATAAACAGACAGAAGATAACTGTACTGCACCATGCTAGATTATCTATATTTTAAAATGTCTTTACACGTGTCCCACCTTTTCACCAGAATGGAATACTCGTTATTTATGAATTTACAATGTTGAATGTTTCTATTAATTATATACATAATGTTATATGAATGTACATATTTTGTGATAATAGTCCATATTAACATTAGGCTAAATTTGTTAATATCAAAATACAGTCTTTAGTTTTACTCAGAAACAATTGTAAACAATAACTCAGTTTTACAATTATTTTGTAAATTAAAACGATTTCACAGATTTTCGACGCCGCGACTGTACAAATGTTTGTTCATACGTACTAGATTCCTTGCGGTTGATTCCACGCGACATCAGCAATAGCCGGTAGTCTATCAGCATGAGAAGTAGTGCGCATTATATCATCCGCAGGAGGACAATGCGGACGAGGACCTGGTTCTGGTGTATACGTGAACGTAAGACCTGTTGCGTAGATTATACCATCGTTACGGACCAAAGATACAGGAACTTGTGTCGGTTGGCGAACCCATAACCACTCCCCACGGAATGATGAAATGTCTGGAACTACACACAGCATACTTTCCTGGCAACTGTAAATCAAAATGCTGTTGTATAGATAAGATGGTAATACACAATTACTAAGTCAAGTCGATATCAGTTTTATCAAAATATGGTAAATAGTTTAGTATTTATGGTAAACTACATACAAAGTACATATACACAGTTATTACTAAATTCATAACACTTATTTCGCCGTTGTCTTAAGGTAAACATAACATCATTTTGCCAGTAAGATATTAAGTACTGGTTTCAAAAAGTGTGGAAATATTCAAAATACCATCTTATCTATAAAATTAAAAAAGTAATTTTTAGTTTTACACTACAGTTACTGGCTTTCAGCATAATCATAAACATTTATTCGAAGTAACATTTTTATTTATAAACATTATAAATAAAAGAGGTCCCGTAAACTTTAAAACACCCGTAAAAGTCATAAAGTCACCAGGAAGAAAACACGAACATGGCTTCAAAACTTGACAATGAAGTACTATAGGCCTAACACTAAAATTGAATCTTTTTTTTTTTTTTTTTTTTGGTTTTTAAAGGCGAAAAACCTAGGTGGTTATCATCGCCTGGATAACTAACAGCATTCGTATAATGCTCATACTATCACACACACAGGTATAAAATTAAACTTTTATTTACTACAGACACTACACGATACAATTACAACGATAACAACAATAATTACATAATAACAACTTGTCACAGGGCTGTAACCCTTACAGGGCCCTGTAACATAACAATGAATGACGGCAAAACCCAAAAAAAAAAAAAAATTGAATCTTCTCTATTCTTTATATTTCACAGTAAAAATGTTGCGTAGGCTATGCCAAAACCTTTAGGAAAAGCATTTAATAATTTTTTTGTGGATTTTACTAACTTTGTTATTTTCATGCCATTATCAATATATTCCCTCCAAGTGCTCAAACTATAGAACCAATGATAACCTATGTTGGTTTTTGGAATCATAAAAATATAGATGCTGATACTGAGCTTCATGAACTTATTATAATAATAATGATATGAACTATTATTGGGTTCTCCTGTTTTAAGCTAAAATATATTTTAATAAACCGTACCAGAAACTGGCACATACTTTCTCACAAACATTTGTAAATTATTAAACAGATTCAATGTTACTTCATAATTGTATTAAAGTAGGAGAGGGGATACATTAAAGTAGGAGAGTAACTAATAAATATTATTATTATTATTAGCTAGAGAGAAAACTATTCGATCGATTTTGAACAAATTTGCAACAAACATGTCAATAAGGCCTATATGGATGCACGAAAAAAGGTTTTAAAATTTTTGAAAATCAACCCCCTTTTTGGCCAAAAATCCCCCAAAAACCAGTTATTATTGAGCGAAACGAAAATTTTTAGGAAGATGCGGTTTTTTGCATATGGTAGGGTACATTAAGGGCTACGAATAAGCCAAATTTAATCAAAATCGTTAAAGCCGTTTTTTTTTATAAAAAAAATAATAACTGAATATTTGGGGGGGTTTTGGCCAAAAAGGGGTTGTATCTAAGAAAATTTCAAAACCTTTTTTCGTGCATCTATGCAGGCCTAATTGACATGTTTGGTGCAAATTTGTTTGAAATCAATCAAATAGTTTTCTCTCTAGCTTTGTATACATACAGACATTTTGTAAAAAACACTTTTTTGGACTCAGGGGGTCCCAAAACGGATATTTCCACAAAAATCTCAACATCGATTTTTTTGCGATCACTATACTTTCTCTATACTATAGTATAGTGAGAAAGTAAAAGGAATAAAAAAAACCAATCATTAAAAAAAAGAAGAAAAAAACACTATACAAATATTTCAGTTTATTTGAAGTAAATTATTTTGTATGGTATAAATATATTATTTATATAGGCTAGTAGGTGGTATCACACTATTTTTGTCACAGTACAACTCAGCTATATCCCAATGAATGACAGAAAGGTAGCTTGATTAAAGATATTTGCAATTATTGTTTTCCTTTATCACTATGAAGACACACAAAATAACTAGTTTGAGAATTTTCCAGAAAAGATGAGCATTCCTTGAAATTGAAAGTCATAAAAAAACTCTTTATAGTTCATTTCAACTCAGCGTGAGGCAAAACCAAATGACCATAATAAAACACTTACCCTTAGGCCTATTGTGCGACATCGGGGATGGGCACTTGTCGTCTGCCTTTGTATTCGAGTTATTGCTGTTTGTCCCAGTGTCATTATGCAAACTTTTTTAATTGAAAGAAAAACTTAAAACAAAATATATCACTCGCTGTGTTTTGATCGCGTGATTATTTTTATACCAAATATGAAGGAAATCGGTTGATTTTGGGGAAGGCAAAGTAAATAGTTAAATCCTATGTGTTTTCAAATATTTTTTATCATCATGAATACGGAAATAAATTTACATTGAATAATGATGTTGAGTTTTATAAGAACCTCTTACTTACTACTGTACACAATAATCATCACATTATAGTGGCCTGCCAGTTTTTTTTGTTAATTAAATGCAGTATTAAAATATAGACAAAAGTAAAACTATTAAATAACTGTTCTATATACATCGAACATAAAATACAATTAAAATTAAATACATCTTAATATTATAGACAAACAGAGCATGGGCTACACGAAAATATAAAATTTAAAATTTATTTCCGTATTCACGATGATAAAAAATATTTGAAAACACATAGGATTTATTATTTACTTTTCCTTCCCCAAAATCAATCGATTTCCTTCATATTTGGTATAAAAATAATCACGCGATCAAAACACAGCGAGTGATATATTTTGTTTTAAGTTTTTCTTTCAATTAAAAAAGTTTGTATAATGACACTGGGACAAACAGCAATAACTCTAATACAAAGGCAGACGACAAGTGCCCATCCCCGATGTCGCACAATAGGCCTAAGGGTAAGGGTTTTATTACGGTCATTTGGTTTTGCCTCACGCTGAGGTGAAATGAACTATAGTGATTGAATGTTTAGTATAAAAAAAATACACAAAAACAAGTAATTTTATAATAGAATTTTTACAATATACCATATACTATCTGTACAATTGTTTATGTTCTAACATATACTACCCTATACGACAAAATGAACTACCTACATCTACATTATCAAAAGTAAAAGTTAGAATGTTCGTTTCAGACATTTAGTTGAAAAATTATTTTCGATAAAGGTTTTTAAGCATTGCCTTCAGGGTAAAATGGGATATTATGTTTAGTATGCTTTTTCAAAATTAGACTGAGCAGTGATTGAAAAAGTGAGAACATTTGGCGAAAAAGGCATTTGGGTGTATTTTATGCATTAAGCTGGCTAAACTGTTAACTATAAACTAAACAGTAAGTGGAAAAAGTATTGTTATTCTTCAGAGCTTTATGCTTATTATTAAGGGTTTCTTACAATATCCAATTTAATCTGTAAAATGAACCCTAGTGGCATTCAATGCATTGTTTTACGATTGTATTTGTGAGAAAGAAAAGTAGTATTTAGAAGTTAAATGTATTTCTTTTTAAAAAAAAAAAAAATAAGTGTAGGGGCCTATTACTTTTTTTTTAAATAGGTTGTACTTTAGTTATTCATTGTTTGAACCATTTAATTACAAAATTACTATTACGATTGAAATTAAACTTTCAAAAAAATTGTGCACTTAAGTTTAAATATATATTTTAATTATTCAAATTACATTTCTTTTTCACAAATTAACGATTTCCTGGAATAGCTTTGACAGAGTTTCTTATATTTAACATGGACAAAGCTGGTTAAGTAGTATTTGTCATATAATATAATAATAAACCAATAAAATAGAAATAATAATTTATGCAATATAATAAACATAAAATTAATTGTATGTATATAAAAACAACCTATGCTTTTCAGTTTCCTTTAAGTTTTTTAAGAACCACTTAAAATTAGATTTTGTAATTAAGGATATTTACTGTTTTGCTCCTTTTGCCCTTTATTTATTAATCGTGCAGTTAGTTAAACTAACAAATATAAAAATAAAATTGCTTATTTGAACAGCTGTAATTTAATCACTAGTTGGTTTTAATTACAACAAAGCAACAAATAAGACGTACATAATCAAGTTTGACAGAGTAGAGTCAAGTAAAACCAGTTATGTTGTTAACAAACAGGATGTGAACCAAGCCTCCAAATTACACACTTTTAAATGGTTTAACTGAAGTCTTGTTAAAGTGCACAATCAAATATTCCCTTAATTGTCCACCACTCTAATTATTTAGTTAGAAAAACACACTTTTGGTTTTTCATCTTACATCAAAGTAAGGACAGACCATTTTACTTTTTGTGTCTTCGGTATAATTTTTGGCTGTTTATTATGAAGGAAAAATGTAAAATCAGTGAAAAACAGTCTGTTTTTTCTAAATTTCTGTTTGCTTTCTATGAATAGAACTGTTAATTTAAATTACTATTTGCAAAGAATTTTATCAACAGACAAGTTGGCCATTGGAATACAAGGAATATAGCTAGGATTTTTCAAATTTAACTATTTTTTTATTTCCTTGTTCACAATTTTGGGGATGGAAGCCATTCTAAAATAATATATCTGTGCCAATTAAAAAAAAAAAACTGTGTATCATTATTTAAATGTGTTTAGCTATAAAAACAAATTAGCTAACAGTAACAAACAATATAGAGTAAACTGTATGAGTTCTTGTGTTTTCATACATGGATCAACTAAAATATATTCATACTAGAGGGCTCCTGCTCGCTTTGCTCACCAACTTCCGAGCAAATGCAAACAGATTATTGTATACTATGATATCTTTGCAAGAATGACGATTGAGTTTGACAGAGATGTTTAGAAGAGAGGCAATTTTCAAGTTATAAAATATGACCATAAATGTGATACAGTAGTATTTCAAACTGGTCAAGTAGGCCTAGTAAAGAATAAAGTGGCATGATTTTAATAGTGAGGTGTTTGAATTATGATTTTTAGTTATGGTTCTTTGTTTGTGTTTGCTACTACCTAACCTAAGAAAAACCAAAAGAAATAGCCTTACCTAATAAATTCTTATTTTGTTATTCTTTACCTAATAAATTGTAAAGAATAATACCTGATTCTAAATTTGTCAATTTGGTTGCTAGGGTAATAAATCTAATCGCTTTCAAAAAATGTGTGTTGGTTCAGTATAGGAATAACTACAAATTGATTAAGCTTATGATCCAAACCAGCTATTTTATTTGTAATTTGTATCACCAGATGTTTGAATTATAATACAGTAAAAATGTTTTGTTTGTGTTTGTTTTGATTTTGTTAACCTAAACTAAAAAACATGGTTGTGAAAAATAATGAACTGATTTAAAAGTTTCAAGTTGGTTGCTATGGTAATTAATGTAAATGCAAGCAAAAAACGTGTGGCGGTGTAGTATAGGCCACATCTAAAATTGTGCTAAGCTTCTGATTCAAATCAACTGTTGAGGGCGGGAGTAAATCCCAGTATTGTGATCATTTTCAACCCTTAAAATCAATATTTTGTCATACAAATTAGTGCACTTCTACATAGTGATATGAAAGTACCCTGAAAGTTTTAAGGCGCTATTTGTCATAGTTTTGGATATATTTTGATTATCAATCAGCCAGTCAGGACTTCTTCTTTTATACATACAAATGAGAAAAACATTGTTGCCTTATATCTGAACTTATTTACTTAAAAGGCTGAATAGCCTCGTGATGTTGTGTAAGTTTGGAGGATTTCCTCTCACATATAATGTTGGTTTTGATTATAAAATATAGCTGAAGCCCTCTACAGTGTTCTGAGTTACTCAGGAAATATATTTTCTAATGGGGAAAGAACAAAATTTGTTTAGTGGTTAAGATACTTTGGACAGATGCAAAATGTTCTTTCTCTATTTACATCAATATAGAACAGGTGTTCTCAAAATTTTTATCACAGAGCAGCGTAGGCCTCACTTTATGTTTTTATGAGGTCTGGCTCATATTTTGGGAAATTATTTGCAAAATGTTGAGTGTTTAAGCTTTTTGCTTTGGTAATACATTGAACATTCAAAATATTTATTTAATTTAGATGCTTACTTAAACCTTTATGTACTTCAGACACCATGGAAACTAAATAATAGGCTAATAAATGCGTGAAAAACAAATTCGACAGAAGCTTAGCAATAAAATAATACAAATGGAATAAAATCTATTAATAATACAAGTGAGTGACATTTTACCAATTTTTAGTTGTATACTTTGGAAGAGAAAGGATTACAACTCATAAGATAAACTATACTGCTGAGCCATATTTGTTTTGAGTGTGTCTTCATCTAAGTGTAAAGAGAAATGTGTACATTTTAAAATTTAGGTAACCAATATTTCTTTATTGTCAAAGTTATGATGGTATTTTATCTAGTTCGTATGTCACCTAAAATGGCTTCCATCATACCTTTAGATGCTGGCAATACCAATAGTTTTCAATTGTATTTGGTTTTCCATCTTTGACAATAAAGACTAGATATGATGATTTAAAAAGTGATTGTCAGTTTAATACAATGTGTCATACATTGTGACTATAGATAATGTATTAAGTTTATTGATTTATTTTTGACTCGTGTCTTGTTGGTAATTAAATTTGGACAACTTCACGTAACACTTGAATCATCTTTGTGTGCTCATTGGATGGTAAAACTCAGAATATAGATGATAAAACATAAATATTTGAGAATTGGGGCTGGTCTCGGAAAACTCCTGTCAATTCTGCTCTCTTGGGATTAAATTGGCTCAACATCTCCTGTGCGAGGCTCTTGTGTGCAGGAGATTCATGGAAGTGCTTTTGTTAGCCCGGAAGAGGTCCGTGGTATTGATTCCATGACCCTTTTTGGTTTTGTAAGAGACCTGGGAGCTATTTGGGATGATCATTAAAGGGAAAATTATACCACAATAGATCCTAGTGGGTCGCAGTGGTGGGGAGGCCTTGTACTCCTCTATCCCATTAAAAACAATACATATAAATATAGTCAAAAAGACATTTTTAATAGAGAAGATGCATCTACTAAATCAGTTGGGAAGTTTTGAAATGACCTGAAACACATGTCAAAGAAAATTACTATTTTAACATAACATCAAAGTGAAGAAATGACTTACCGATACAATGTTTCCGCTTCGACATCTCCAAACCACACTTGAAGATTTGGCGTGAAGTTTTCTCCCGACAGTTCAAGCATCGCCACGTCTCCGCCACCATTAAGATGAAGACTATGTACAACCGGCACTGGAGTAACGGGTGATCTCACAGGACCCATACCTTCGTAGAATTGATACTCGGCTTTATCTGTACTGATGATGGTCCAACACGCACCATCATTGATCATTTCTTTATTCGGTTCTTTAGGACACGGTGTTGCTTGGAACTGAATGATCCTTTCTTGCGATAGACAAAGATACATTCGTTCTGTATCCTTCATGTAAAAAGCACATTTATGTAACTGAGAAACCGGATCGTCCGCTTCTAACAACGCCATCTGTTTATCTACTTTACGAATGATAAGTCTTGGCAATGCCATACCAGTAACACTGCAAACCAATTTAACGGTACTACCGTAATGCACGTATCCGTCTCTTACACTGAATTCTTCACTTTCGCTTTCATCGTCATCCAGTAAATGAATCGTAAACGCTCCCCATTGGGTGGAACTGGCGTGAAAGTTTCCATTTTCAACATGTAAATACCTAGTACTGACCGTCTGGGAACGTAGTCTGTTAAAAAGAGCTACTTTTGTACCACTAGCGATACAAAGATCAGCATTTTTTAAAGATTGTTTCTTCTTTGACGGTTTGGAAATAACTTTTATTCTTTTACTATGAAAAACACCGATATCGTGTCCACTCCCGTAGAACATTTTCACAGACAACATAAAATGCTTTCTTTTGTCTGAATCGGAAATATACAATGTCTTTGCTGCACAATACTGTTTACCGTTGTTCAAATCGAGTTGTTGCATATCCTGGTCGGAATTACCTATACCTATAAACGCGCAAAGCTGTGAAGCTTGTTCAGATTCACCCGATCTTAATAACTTTTCTTGGCGTAACCTCCAACCATCACCGTATAAATAAATACAGGGAGGCGGACAAAAGAATCTCTTTTCATTACCGTACGACTTTTGTGCGACTTTAGCGTGTAAAATGACTATAACCATATCACTCCTCTCTCGTAGATACTTTTCCATTGCATCGCGAGTAAGACGTTGATCGTCATTGCGGTAAGTGTAACGTTCAACTGGAGATTGAAGGCTGTAATCCATTCCGTACTGGTGTGGCATCCTGGTACTACTTCAGTTTTACAGAACATTGCTTCCTTCACACAGCATTATCATTGAATTTTTCTTAGTCCTAGAAAAAGCCGCTCCTGCAACACACAAATATTCATTAATAAAAATATCTATAAAGATACTGATGTTATTATGACATCGATCCAAATTTTTTCAGGCTTGTAATCTGATGAATTTTTTTACCAAACATATTAATATGACTTACCGTCACAATAGATATTTCTTCTTTTTTTATCGCAGTACGACCGTTTCGGCTATTCAGCCATTAACGAGTGCTTGCTGGATAGTTCCCGTTGTTATTGTTTAAAAATACATAAATATATGAACACACAACACAATACACTAACACAAACTCTGTATACATTTTATTTTCTTCGTGTAGTAAGCCGACTGTCATGCTGCCCACCTGTTAGGTCTATACTAAATCATTGTAAAAAAGAGAAATTAATGAAGGCATTACAAGAGTTTGAAATATATAAACAGTCTAAAAGTAACATCAGTTCATTATTGAATGAAAAAACTAAAATTCGACTCAAATTTAATTTGCGATACAATAATAACCAGTATAGATAAGAACCCCTACCTCCTCCTCCTACCACCAATATAGGTAGACAGTGGGCCTACTACATGAAGAGAATAAAATGTGTAGAGTTTGTTTTGTGTTGTGTGCTCATATATTTATGTATTTTAAAACAATGACAACAAGAACTATCCAGCAAGCATTCGTTAATGGCTAAATAGCCGAAACGGTAAGTCATATTATTATATTTAGTATTAATCAATAGTCGGAATGGCGATAACAAATGTTTGATTTTTTAAAGACTAACAAAATTCTAAATTTTGAACATACATTCTTTACAATAATTATCCATATCAATAAAAATGTCTAAATAAAAACCCAAGATAATGTTCAAAACCTGTAATATAACTAATAAAAGAGCTAATAGAAAAAAAGTAGACAGAATTTGAGAGTACTGTTATATATATTACAACGGATATTAGCCGTTGTAAGGCGGGAAAAATCGGTTTTTATATTAAATTATAAAATTCGATGTTTTCAAGGCCGGACTTCGGTGAGTGTCAATTGTAGGTCGAAAATACAAGTTAAATCAGAGCAAGGCTTATCTCCCAAGATGAACCTTGATCTAGGACACGTCAAGAAAGGAAATCTGACTTAGCCTGAAAGTAGCTGAGTTTTGGGGGAATAAAGGAATCCAGGAATTTTATGCATTTGTGGTTTTCATGGTTTAATATGTAGCGCTAAACGCGTGAGTTACGGCCGTGTGAATTTCAAATCATAAAAGGTAACACTACCAAAGTAAACAGGGGTTAAAGTTAAGGGAAAAGTTCAATTTAACTCGAAACTGAAAATGTCAGATATTTTTGGAATCTACATAAGTAGACGAAAATAAAAGGTTATATAAGAAAAAGTCGAATTATTGAAAATAAAAAAGTTAGCTTAAGTGTCAAATTTCACACACCCTAAAAAGGGAGAAATAATTAAAATCAAAGGTTTTCACTCACAAGAGTTATTAAAGAATGAATAGTTCTGTGTAAAAAAGGGAACAAAAAGTAAAATTAAATTAAGATAAAATGGTGAGAGTTTTCACGCCTTTTAAAGTAGTAAAAGTTGAATTTTAGAATTTTAAATAATAATAAAGTAAAGAGATTTAGGGTTAGATTAACATTGTATTGTTAGGAAACCAGTAACTTAAATATTTTTCGCGTAGTAAATAAAAAAACCCCAAAGAACTTTTTTGCGATTGTAGGCTAAGTCCCAGAAGAGAAAAAATAAGTAAAAATGGTGAAAAGTGTTAGAACTGTACAGGTGTTAAAGACAATCGGCGTAAACGAACAAAAAAGACATTGAACGCGAAAGACAGTCGCGGAAGTCGCGGAAAATTGTAAACGTGCCACGCACGCGTAAAAATCACAGTACAGACACGATTCAAAAACGTACGGATAGCCAAAAACAATCTGGAAAATGTGCAAAAAGAAAATTAAGGAAAACTTAAAAGGAAAAAAAGATACAGCGGGAAATCAAAAAAAAGTAAGATGCAATGGCCAAAGTGGAAGGGATGAAGTCGCGATTACAGAAAGGGGCGTCAACGAGCAACCGGATTAACCAGAGAAATTGGTGTTTTCCAGGAAAATGGAAGGAAAAGAAAAGAAGAAAATTATATAAAATTAACCAGGGCGAATTTAGACACATTTCAAGACCAAAAAAGTTTATACAAAAGAAAAATTGGCTTAATGAAAAAATGAGGGAAAGGGCATGTAAGAAATGACGTCACGAAGTGTATAAAGGATTGAACGCGAAAAATCCACGGGCTTACTCTGGCTTACTCTCTCGGAATCGCTGACTCTCTCGGATTCGCTCGAAAACTCACTCGAGATTCAAATTGTTACGAATGTAGACTTCACGTCACTCTGCAGCAAATATTTTTTCTTCGTTAAACTTAAATAACTTTTAAATATAAACTACAAGTCAGAAGTAGTTCTTCAGGAGCAACTCTACGGCCTATCCAAATGAGTTAATGCAAAAATAACTCTATTTGGCGATACTGAGACGACATAGGCAATCCTTCAGGACATGATCTTCTAAACGGAACTTCACTTCTCACGAACCAAGGAAGAAATAGGATCAACTGTAACTCTACTAGATTCTACCAGATCTGCTCTTCAAGTACATCTGTAGCCATCATAACAACCCAACAACTTTAAATCAGAAAATCCAGGCTACCAGACACAGCATCCTAGCAGCTACAACACCAGCCCATCAACATACGGCATCCATCACGGAAAACCGGAGGTGAAAAACGCTGAATTAAGGTCTGTGTAAACGAGAATACGTTGTTCCCCATTTTAATTAATTGCCTGAGTAAATTCAATAAAAATATTTAAAGTACTGGTTGAGATAGGTTAGTTTCAAAGTAAATTCAAATCATAAATTAAATAAATGTAAATTCGATATTCCCTAAATTTAAATAATAAGTGTAAATAAGTTAAATTCAAATAATTTAAAATTAAATTGATTATAAAATTAGACTGTCTGCCAAGCCTATTAGAAATTAGAATTATAGGTTTAACATTAATATTGGATAGAAGTTATATGTACAAGCAGATGGTGAGAAAAGCGAGTTGTTTATGTTTAATTTTGAAAAGGTTTTGATTTTGAATTTTGAATAAATTAATTATTAATTTTTATACTGAAATACTGAGAGTAGTCAATTACCTGTTTATGGTTATCCATTCATGAGATTTTCCTTTATTAGAAATAGTCAAATAAATGTGTTTAGCTGTAGAAATAATCAAAGCACAAATAAGGTAAGTTATAAGGGCTGTTCCACTGTTCTCACTTCCCTGAGATCAAAAATAATCAAGAGTTCTCATAAATTAAATTCAAAGCTAGTAAACTTATTAATTTCTGGAAGCTATTTTAAAGTGTTAGAGTCAGTCGAAATACTTATAGAAATAGGTATCAGACACCCAGTTGCATCACCTAAGCTAAAGATAAAAGTTTGGCTAAAGGCTTCCAGTAGGTGTTGTAACTTATTATACAACAAAAGAACGTCAGCACGCGATTGTTCGTTGTTTAATTGGCTCCCGAACGTGGGGCAGAACAACGTCAATAGGAGTTCCGTTGTAATATATATATTATATGTTAAAGGTGAAACACTAGATCAGGTTAAGTGACGATGGGTAAATAATCTTTCAAAGTTGTTTGTGTGAGACTGAAGTACACTACAGTCGGGAGCACGAAATAAGGCAGGTGAGAATTTTTGCGCTGTTGCCAGACGTGGGACTGGCAAAGCGAGGAACGGTCGAGAATCGCTTGCTCTGCGCTACGATCTGGCAACACTGGGCACCGTTCCTCGCTTTGCCAGTCCCATGTCTGGCAACAGCGCAAAAATTCTCACCCACCTTATTTCGTGCTCCCGACTGTAGGTTATGAATAACAGTCATAATTTAAAAACTAGAATCCTATGACACTAAAATGTTTCAGAGCAGCAGCCTCTTTAAAAAGAAATCATGTCAGCTCTCAGATTTTTGTTTGGGATTAAAACACTTGTTAAATAGGCCCTATATGAAAATGACAAATGTTTTCTCTTCCGCCTAATGTTCAACAATAAAGTGAGCCAACTATTATGTTTCTGTTTTAAAATACACAGAAATAATACTAACATAACAGTTTTATTTTAGATTTGGAAATATTAAATGAAAACAATGATTAGCTTACCAAGTGACTTTATGCGCTAAAGCGTTTGAGAATGCTTGATGAATGCATTGATTTTAAATGTTCAAAAAGGAGGCCAATTTATGCCAATGTAATTCAATGAATCATAGCTGTTAGATTCTTAATTTATAGGCTAAGGTCTTTGACCGGTTCTCTTGTATTATTGATGGAGAAGAACAGCTCTTACTTTACGTGTTTGTCTATTGGAATCTAATTATGAAACACATCTTTAGCTTGTTAGAATAAAACTAATATTTACTTTTGAATTATTAACTAAGTTTTACTTTTAATCCGTTCAGTTACAAGCACTGAAATAAATTGAAGGTAATAAAAAAGAAATTTATTAAGATTCTTCTTTTAGATGTTATTTAACATTCAAATAAGCAACTTGAAAAGCCTTATTGACAGTGTTAGTAAAAGTACAAAGTTAATTACAAAGATATAAAAAAAATTAATGGATTTCATTTTACTTTAAGACGATACATGTTTTTAGACATGATTGCTTCAAATAATTTAGCCACTGTGGAGATTATTTACATACAGACAAGAGCGGTACCACTTTTACAAGACCAGAGACTTAAAGGTACAGTAGTAGGATCTGTTTTTAAGAACTTCTGTAAATTCTGGATTTGCTGATCTTCAAGGTTCATACAAGGTTAATTTCAAAAAAATCCTTACTGCTATCTGTTCCAGAAGTTTTACCAAATAAAAGCAATGCACCAACATACTCATCTACCCAATAACAATAACCATGGAAGGCATTTTAAATTATACATTGGATGAAAGGTGAGAACATGTTAAGTACGAGAGGGGTACTCAAACAGAATGAACCAGATAACACATATTTTTTATTAAAACTTTTCAAAAAAGTTTGGATCTTCTATGATTTAGCTGAAAACCATACGAGTAGGCCTACCACTAACTCCGCTGTTTCTTTCTCAAAAATTTCGCTGTGGCATTTTATAAAATAAAAGGGGAATTAGGGGGTGTTTGAAACATTTTTGAGGATATCTAGTAAACTACGTATAAAAACTTCTTAAAAAAATAATTTTGATGTTCTTAAATAAAGTTCTTTCAAACGAATAAAATATAAATTTTTTGGCGTATGTACCAAACTTTGGTCATTCTCATAAATGACAAGCCTAGTAAACTATTTTTTGAGATATGATTATTGGAATAAATGCAGGTTAGCATGCTTAACCTATGACTATGCAAAATTTCACTGCGGTATCAGATCCAGAGAAAGATTTTCCCTTTAAAGTACCGAACCATAAAAACTTTAAAATAGAGGGTTTTTAAGTTATGTTAGTAGGCTACCATGATGATAAATAAGTCCTTAGATGGTCAGTATCATGAGGCGTTCACTATTTCTGTGCCATGTTTTTAACTGGCATAAAGTAAATCGTTAAGAAGGAAACAAAAATTTGGAGAGTTATGTGGGTAACTCCAAATTACCTCAACCTCTTCCCATCCCCACCTTAGTATCACTCTCACCTTACCTTAGGTTTGTGCTTTAATTTAGGCCCAGGCTAACTCAAACATGAAGAGTGATTGAAGAAGCAAGCCTTTACAAAAGGAATCTTATCATATATCAAACCTGGGCAAGCTTTTTACGATAACAATCCTTACCATTTAAAAAATAAACGGTACCAGATAACTGCCACATACTTTCTCCCAGTTGAAACTTTATACCTTCCCAAGAGTCGCATAGGAGGTAGTTATTTAGAATTGCAAAAGTAGGAAAATGTTACCATGGAAAATATTAGATGCATGTAACACACATCCATATTACATTATTATTTAAATTATTCAATCGATTTCGAACAAATTTGCACCAAACATGTCAATTAGGCCTGTATAGATTTTTTCTCGTTTTTTTTTGTCATTTTTGGGGGGTAAAACACCTCAAAAATTTGAAAAAATGAAAAAAAACCCCTGGAGATATTCCAGAACTACACCTACATACCAAATTGACACACAGACAGACATCACCAAAAAACCACTTTTTTGGATTCAGGGAGCACCAAAACAAATAATTCCACTAAAAATATTTTTGGTTTCAGGGAGCACCAACACAGATAATTCCACTAAACATTTTTTGGGAGTTCAGGGAGCACCAAAACAGATAATTCCACTAAAAATTCAAATTCGAAAATTTGGACGAACACAATACTTTCTCAATATAGGGTGGAGAAAGTAAAAAGAAATTTAATTTATTTGTTGCTACTCTGTGAGTTTTAACCCTTTTCGGGAGTCGTGCCTTGCGCAGAACAGTTTACCTTCCTTGTATGAAGCTGATACATTAACACTAACACACGAAGAAATTTATTAATTGTTGGCTAGTTTAGGAATTAATTGAAAAGATTTGATTTGTTTAAGACAAATAATAATAAAATTATATCAAGAGAAATTCAAACTACCTACATGTATACACACGTTGAAACGTCATTACAAATTTAAAAATATGTACAATAATACTATCTTAAAGTTTCAAATTAATTAAACTAACACAATGTTTTTAATGACTAAAATGAACCGTTCGAGAGATAGATATTAATTGCTTTAGTACTGGAATTTAATTTATAAAATTTCCCCAATAATATATTTATTAAAAAACTCTACTAAAACGCACGGACAAAAAACAATATGTGATAACAGTATCACGGGGATATCAAGATAAGGTACACTATACCTTGGAAATACGAGTTGACTAAGTTATTATAATTATGGCTCCCGTTATTATAATTATTATAAGTTTGGCGTGGCCAGTTTGATGGCTATTTGGGAGATTGCCATGGCTGCCAGATAAAATATCCTAGCAATCCGTCAGCAATGGAAGAGAGTTCATCTTTCGTTTATAATTTAACGTTGACGGTTACCTAACCCTGTCATCGTATACATGTCCCTAACTCAAAATAGCTCTAAGACGCAAGTGCGCAATACAAGTATAATGTTTGAATAAATGGCTGGAGGAATAAAATACCAAGTTTAGGCCTACTCCTTGGTCTTAGTGAATAGCGAATAAAAATAACGAATTCAAGTAAATAAATTAAAAACACATTTTCTATATTACAAAAATAACGTGAGAAGAGAAAATCAAAACAATAAATCTATGAATAAAAAACTGACCGAGAAGAATTAATTAGATTTGTGGACCAACAAAGACCCAGACTTGCTACTTCCCATCTGTTTGACAGAGCTGTGGGAAAATGTGCAACAAATGAATATTCACTAAATTCTGTTCAAAGTTGTACGTAATGTTGTGGGAAAGGAAGTGTTTTAAGATAACAGCACCGCAATGTGTAGTTAGTTTATAGCTCATGGGAATCTGTGCAAAAGATAATGGACTGTTGTTTTTAAAAGAACTGTTGAAGGCACTAATTAGGGCTAATGCCGAGTAAAGTTGATTTGCCATCTTTCTGAAAACTTGTGCAATACAATTCTATCAATTATTGATACGGTCCGGAAACAAGTTCCACTTTGATACAACGTACAAAAGAGAAATCGTATTACAGAATTGTTGATCCCAAATTATTTTCTTGGATAGTAAGAAGTAAACATTTTACGTTTTAAAACTACACAGCCTGTGCTAAAAATTCCAAGGAAACGCAGAAAACATAAAATTTTCACGGATAAAAGCACGAAATCAGGTTGCAAAATTGACAATTCAGAATAGGCCTGAAAGTTTGACTTAGCGAGAAATGTGATATTTAATACAAAATTGTACAAATTTAGGCGACGTATATTTTCAATTTTTCAATTGACACTCAGCGTCCGCCATTGCCCACGGTAGTTCCATATTCGCAATCAATCGACGTTAACGCGGCGCTATCAGCGCTCGTGTAAACACGGCCTTTAGGCTGACTTTTCTCATAAAATATAAAGCCAGAAAACGATCCCCAACAAATATCGGGCTCTTTAAAACGAAAAATTTGTTAGAAAAATAGATAGTTATCGGGACCGTGAAATATATTCTTACACTTTACACGGATTAATTGGATCTAGAAACCTTGTGAAACTTGGAATCTGGAGAGAAGGGACAACACTAACCTACCCTCTCTCTGACGAGCGTGAATTATTCCCCTAGCTTTTAAAGTAAAAGGGGCCCTCACACTGGCAAAAATGTCGCTCAAAATTTTGTTCAGAAATATTGAGCTACATTTTTATGCAAAATATTGAATGGTCGTGGACTCCTCACACTACACAAAAATATTGCACAACATTTCAGTGTCAATTAACTTTTCGCGATGGAAGGACGGCGCCTCGAGTGCAATATCCTAAGTAAAAGTATAATTTCTCCATCTATGAACAGTCAAATTATTAACCCTAGACTACTTGTGTGTAGTCAAAATGACGATGCACCAATTGCAAAATCGCAGTATCTGACAAAATAGGTGCGTGTTCTTAACCCCTCTCCCAGTACCTTCCCCAATCCAACACCGGATATCGGTTACACAGTTTCGTTGTTACAAGTAGTACGCATCCTTGTTTTCTTGAGCTCGCGTAGACAATTTGACGATACATAAGTGACAGTGTAACTTTTTAATTACTCCACCAAACCCAAAGGAAAAAACTTTTGAATTTTACCAAAAAAATGTAGTACAACTCAAGTATTTACCATAAGTATGTGTTTAAAAAATATATTAAAAAAATGTATACGATTTTATATGTTTCTTTCAAATTTCTTGTTTTTATCTTTAAATAAAAAGTAGTCTGCTTTTTAATTTTTTTTAATTTCATAGTTTGATGTAAACCTCTTCCTTTTTTTTTTAAAAATATAGCCCTAAAATATCATAGGTACAATTACAATTTAAAAAAATTATTACAAAATTATTTTAGTACAGTAAAAAAAATAAATATTTGTTAGTAGTCAAATTTACGATTCATAAGTAATTCCGTGACAAAATTTAGACATAAGTAATCTAGGTTTAAACCAGCCTTGATCCCTTCAGGATTATAAACTTAAGTCTAATAGGTATAAATGAACATCTCATGCCTATAAAACAATGTGGGGAAAAGTGTGAAAGAACATCTTTATAGTTTCCGAGTTTATTGGAAATAAAATTGGCATAGTACGTACGCATTGAATCCTCGTCGCCTCCTTGTCGGGGCGTTTCTGGACCGTACATGATGGTGATGGTCCACATGTGAAGAACCCAGTCGATCTGGAGTGGGAACTGAGGGGAACGCGGCGAACGCTCTAGACAGGCTGAAAAATATTGCTGCGATCTCATGCTACAAAATGTTGACGGGTACACAAAAATTGTCTGAACTTTCGGAAAACTTTTAAACGCCCTACAAAATATTGAATACCGATTTTTTGCGCAATATTTCTCCTCACACTTTCAATATATTTGCACAAAAACGACATCTTCAAAATTGTGTGCAACATTTTAGCCTGTGTGAGGGCGAGTGCCTCCACCTCGAGTCAAAGAGAAAGCCGATGTGGTAAGGTCAGGTTACGATAAGACGGATTGGATTAGATAAACCCATTCCCTGAGGCAACTCTTAGAAGACAAATTCTTCCCTTATTTTGGACGGACGTGTTCGGCAGTTCCGTGACTGAGCTGCTTACCTGACCAGAGTCTCCTTCTAGAGGTCATGATTTGGGGCCCTTAGAACTCGTGTTCGACCCTTCAGAATGAAATATCGCGAGAAAAATGAAAACAGATTATTGTATACTCGGACAGAAGCACTTGGATCGGGGTCGGGTGGTATGGGGATAGCAGTGACTTCGATCCTGATGCATGTTCAGTAGAGCAGGAATGTTGTCTATAATAGACAGAGATCAATAATGTAATAATCAATTATTGAAAAACGAACTAAACATGCATGATATGAGAATCATCACGAGTATTCATAAAACTAAATAGTTTCAGAGCAGTGACAAGAAAACGCCAAAGAAAAAACATTCGAAATTCTCTCGGTTGAAAAAATCTATAGTATGACCAAAAACTACCTACATTCTTTAAGCACAAGGATTTATGTAGGCTACTATTTATTTATAACATTTGATCAGAAATTGTTTTTTATCCGTGCACTCCCTTTCCACTTCCTTTCTTTCTTCGATACAGGCTCCACAAAACGTAGCCTACATGCCGGTATAACCGAGTAAAATTAGACAAAATATTTTCTACAAAAATACTGTTAGGTTTCGGCTCATAGAGCAAACAAATAATGACTCTACCACCCATACATATCCGGGACAACCCCTCCCCCCACCTGCCGTTTAGGGTATACAATTTCGTTAATTAATGTCAAACAGCTCGTATCCTATTATCATTATCAATAAAACGTAAGAGTCAATAACTAAAGATAAACAAATTTCCCATCGACACAGATATTTTATTTGAGGTTTTTATAAAAAAAATATAGTTTACATTTGTTCATTTTACCACTTTTAGTGTAAAAGGTCATAGGGTCAAAAATGTTCGGCGGAAAATTTTGCTTTCGTATTATGAGATATTATTTTTTAATTGAACACTTATTTTATAAAATATGTCAATCTATTACAAGTGAGGTTTTTAAAACATAAAGTACAGAATACAATTTTGTATATACATTCATAATAAACGATTTATTACTCTTTAGTACACTCCCACTTATACGGGATTTGTATTAATCCACATAAAATATAATTTGAATTAAATTCATGTTAAAAAAAGCAATAAGAATTATGCTTGGCCTAAAAAGGTCAGAAACCGTTAAGCATCCATTTACTCAGTTGAAAATTCTTACAGTTCATAGCCTATGTGAAGGAGCACAGCAATGATTATTTATTCGAATCTAACCACCTGTATAACACCCGCAATCAAGTGATTTTAGATGAAAATAATTAATTTAATGTTTCATAAGAACAAAACAAGTTACACGGGAAACATTTATTTTACACAATTGCCAAATGAAATTAAAAGAAAGCAAAATTACGACAAATTTAAACGCATACTGAAGCAGTATTTGATAGATAAAGCATTATACTCATTCTCAGAATTTCCCTGAGAACTCCATGCTCATTGCTGGAGTACAAAATAAAAATAAAAAGTTAAATTAATACTGTATTATAAAATGTGTTATTTGGTAAAGCCTATTAATAACTAAATATGCATAAGTATGTAGAAATTGGTCACATTTTAATTGCATAGGGCAGTGTTTTGTTAGATTTAGTTTGGTTGACTTTGTTGTAAGGTATGTCAAATTGAATAAAGGTTATAAAATAAAAATAGCAAATAGATTAACACAGAAATGTAAAAACTAACATTTAGATTAATATTATTAACATAATAGGCCTACATACAATTTGAAAACTTAAATTTTACATACATTTATAAAACACTTAGGCCTACAACATATAAAACCCAATCAGCCCTTGACAACATCTGTAGACTTTATTGAGGGAACTCAAATTGTCTTTATTTGTATGTTTGTATTTAATATTGTCTGGAAGAGCGTTAGATAAATTCAAACAGAGGAATAAACTCCACTTTAAAAAAATGTAGTCTGTAGGCGGGGTATTGAAGTTGTTTTTACAGATGGCATATTCATGAAAGCGTTGATTCATTACAGATGTACTTATGTATTTAGAGGTTAGAAGTTTTATAAATAGCCTATAATTAGGCCTACACGAAGTTAAAATTTTGTCCAAATTCATTTACAAAAAATGAGTAATACAACGTTTTGGGATAGCTGATTAAATTTTGTTGAGTCAAAATAAAAGAGGAAAGTTAGCCTTAAAATGGTGATTGTGAAAAAGAAAATAACTTGTTTCCATTCGATATGTTAAAAATTATTGTACTTTATGAGCGCGCCTTCCTTTAACAACCGAAACAAATCGTACTATTGTACCGTGTACGGGACTATCACCCTCCCCCCCACCCCATCTAATATTTTCAGAATAGGGGACTTCTAGCGCGGCCTTGCTTCTAGCTCCACTTGTACATGTAGCTGTATTTTTTTTAGACTACGCCGAATTTTATCTTGGAAATTGTCGAATCTGGAACATTAGTTGGAAAGAACAACTTAGGTATAGTGAAATTGTTGTCTTACCATGAAACAGTAATCTTTAAACTGATTCATGGATAGTATAATGTACTTGTTATATAGGCCTACTTACAGGTGTCTAGAAAAAATTGTCCCAAACTTCATCAGGCTATTCTATAAAATAAGGAAAAAGTAACAATAAATAAAGGTCTGGAAATGCATAGTTTTCGAATTATCCACCATTTTGTATTTGTTACTAAACACTTAATATCTTTGGAAATAAAAAAATATCTATTGACCTTAAATTCGACGAACTACATTAAAAATGTTAAATGGCCGCCATTTTAAAAATATACAAAAAAACGTTTTTTTGTACAAGGGTAAAAGGTTACGCAACAAATATGTACACACAATTTGTGGTCATTAACTTTTCTACACAGTAAAGCCTGGTAAAGTTTGTATAACATTTTCTAGACACCTGTATCTATAGACCTACATATAAATAAAATTGAAGTGTCTGTCTGCGATTTCAAAATATAAGCTTTTTCTAATCTCATGTGGTTATTCACACATTACCAAGACCTAAACACACATTTATAAATTTTGTGTTGGCCTGTCTGTCAGCGACCTCAGACTGGATAAGTCGAACGCAAGAGTGAAGCCAGTTTTAGAATCAAATACTCACACAATATGGCGGATAAAAGTCGCGAGCCGCCGCGGCCGGCCGCCCGTCCATATAGCCACATTACCCAAGAAACGAAGCTCGTGTTCTAATTGTTGTATGATAGAAACTACAATAGCTAATTTTTTCAAAAAATACTTTCCGGAAAATGTAGTTTTTTAACTAAATTTCTCTCGCTTACATGACGCACCTGCCCTAAAAACAAAATTTTTTTCTTGCAATGCGACTTTTTGATGTCACGAATTAAAAAGTATACAAAAGTTGGATTTTTAAAGTGTCAAACTATATTTCATTTTCAAATTGTGAACACACCATTAGCGTCTCACACTATTAAACTGTAAGTTTGTAAATTTTGGGGATATTGCCGATCTATGTCTCACATTATGTACAGGTCATAGCTACTCCCACAGTCCAACTTTAAGGGTCTCTGTCCTAATCAGTAATCATTTCCGTAAAAATTCCTATTAAAAATTTAAAAATACAAAAATGTGGTTTGTATTGGCAACACCATATGTCACCGCAGGGGTTGGCGAGCGAAGCATATAATAATAGAACATAATACGTATTGTTATATATTGTATTGATACATTAACACAATTACGTTTCTGAAAATTAAAAAAGCCATGGCAAAACTTTAAATTATGACGGCGTAACTTTTGGGAAACTCATGATCCCATGGGCACTACTGGCATTACGAGCTACAGAATACTGGGTTAGAATTTTAGAAGATATGGACGATACTGAAAATTGGTGACCATCTAGATTTAAATAGGACTAACACAAATAGATTATACAGTAATTTATTTTGCGTTTGGGCACTCGAGACTTGCATATTAAACTCGATGCAATTATCTAAAATTGTACGACTGCAAAAACTGATAAAAAAAGGCCGAGATAGAGATTTAGTTACCTGGTCAAACAAAATATCAGCTTGTTGCTATAATGTTAAACTATATATATATCAGCTTGTTGCTATAATGGTAAACTATAAATACTAAGCGAAGAGAAACACAGGCATCAGATTTTTCGGTTATCTAGATTGCAACAGTATTTCCGATTTAAAATTGTTACATTGGTTGAGGTTTACAAAAGTTTGTTTTTACCTCTTGAAACAAACGGACTTGATAATATTTGAAAATGTTCTTAAACAAAAAATAACATCAATACTAGAAACATTTTAAGCAAATCAATAGGCCTACATCTCATTTGGAAAGTCTATGCAGTTAGAAGTGGTTCCGACTCACAAATAAATAATTTTCAATTTCCGTTTGTGACGCGATCTTAAAGTTTGATACGCTGACGCTGCATCAAAATCTAAAAATTATATTCCCGTAATCTTCCAAAATTTGACCAAATATCTTATTTTGAAAAAGAAATCGATCGCTTAGATTCTGTGAGGGCTCCAACAAGGCAATGTGTGTGGCTTTGTTCACTACGACACTCGCCCTTGCGTGACGCTCCCCTAACCTCGCCCCTTCTATACATATAAATACGGATATGGGTTAAAGTTCAATTAAGTAATACAAAATCTATCCTTCTGTATCAGAATAGTTTTAATTGTCTCGGCTGTCTAAATTACATCATAGTAAGAAGTAAAACTTGCAGCAGTTCTTATAATGAAGCACGGAAAGATGGGTTTTTTTTTTAAATAAATAAAAATGTTCAGTAACTTTTTACGAATTCGGCTTAGTTTAGTACCAATCCGCCATTTTGTTTTTTTACAAAAACTCACTGTAACTCCAGAAATAGATAAGATATTGAGTTGAAATTTGGTACAGCCTATGCGTTATGTAGCCTACGTAGGATTTAATAGTGTACCTAACAGGGGTTTACTCGTAATTTTTCCAGTACCGGAACGCTGCAGGAACTGAACAAAAATACTCCGCCGGAAAATTTTTGAAATTTTCACTTCTAAAACTCCTATTTTACGTATCTTTGCCGAGTTTAAGGGGGCAAGCCTGTCCGCCATATTGAATCTGATTCCCATAAGAGCAATGCTACATAATAAGTCATTTTTTTCCGTTAATTCGGGGAATAAATTTAAAAATTTGGTTTCATTTTGAAGTACTGTCATATGCGGATGTTGATTGCCGAATACATTTTCAAAAACCGTGATATTGTTTTCATAAACGTATGATATAAATAGTAAAAAATAGTAAACTTTATTAATTTTTTACTCAGTTGCAAAAAGAGATATATTGCAAAAAACCTTAGCAATCAACACCCACAATCTATTTTACTTTAAGAAAAAAAATACAGCTTTCGTTTTTTTGACAAAAACAACACAAAAATATGCTTAATAGTGAAGGTATGTTTTGGTTATTTAACATTGAAATTGGTACCCAACTTCGCCGTTTTGAATGTAGAGAGCCGAGCCTTAATGGTGCAGATAATATACTTACTTTTATAAGAAAAATACACTTGTATATGTAACTATTTTTGTACTTGTATATTGCACATAGCAAATTTTAGAGACACATACTATTTCCAGCAAAAATTTGGCAAAATGTCTCTTATTTAGTCAATAGCCTTTATCAGAAATTCAAATCCTCGGTAAAAGACTGCAAACCTAAACAAGTTTTATGTATTATAGCAAGAAATTACTTTTCTTTTCTTGTAGCAAGAAATTACTTTTCTTATACAAGAACAAATTAATGCAAGCAAGATTGTCGCGAGAATACAACCCACAAATACAGACGATAAATTGCCGTGCGGCCAGTGTTCAGGTACCTACGTTTAAATATTTTCCTCTTTCGGGGCTAGTGATGTAAAACGCCCGGGCGTTTAAATGTCGGAGCAAATGCCCAGGGCATATGCCCAAATAAACGCCCAAAATCCATAAGCGCCCGGGCGTTTATCCAGTTAAAGGCTAATAAACCTAATTGATGGAAATTAATTTGAAGACCACTCTTCTAAATAACTTTTTAAACCTCTTATTATACATATTTACATAAAAGCCTATATTAAAATAAATAATTACTTGTATAATATGTATTTTATTGGTAGGAAGTGTTGACTCTCACTTGTCAACAAGGGGAAATAATTTAGACTGAAAATAAGCTTTATAGGTTTGTTTTTATTAACAATATCTGGCTAATGTAAATATAGAATTATACATAATATGTATATTACACAAGAGGAATCAGTCTTAAATCATTATGGGCATAATCAATACTTGAGGTCTTCGTACTCAATTCCTTAAACTAATTACTCTTTTAAACCAGTGTTGGACCATATAAAAGCAAAATGAAAATAATTATTTTATAAGTGCCTTTTCATGTTATTGAAATACAAAGCTGTTAAACAGCACTTTTATATTAACAAAACCTTAATACTTAACTATAAATTCAATTATTCATTGATTCATTATAAATTTACCTTATGTACACATTTATGACTTCCAGAGTAGAAACCTGCTTAAGTAGCAGTTAGTATATTAGATATTATTCAAAACACCACATTGAAAATATTACAAGTTTTAGGGGTTTATTTTAATGGGATCTTGATAATGACTCCCTCCCTTAAAATGTTAATTTTAAGAACACAACTAAGCACTGGAGGCAATTAAAGATTAAAAACATGAACTATAATAATTAAAACATGAAATATAATACAGTAGTTAAAACTGCTTTAAACTAAATTTTTTATAAACGCCCAGTTTTTGGGCGCTTAAAATCGCTTTGGGCAAATGCCCGGGCATATGCCCATTTTTAAACGACCAGCCCACTGGGCATATGCCCGGCCCACATCACTATTCGGGGCGCCTTTCGACCTTGTATTTGTGACGGCGTTTGTCAGTGTACACCATTGTTTGTTTGTATTCCGTGTTGTGCTCTCATTTATGATATTTATTTTTTAATTAATTAATCGTGAAAAGAAATGAGTTATTCGATAAGTATTAATCACTAAATGTGGTCCAAATTATATCATCTTTGGTCTTATTTTGATTACAATAATCTCATCAATATAATATATTCATGCCGAAAAAGTTAATAATACAAAAGTTTAAGCATCGCTGGTTTTTAAACTTTTCGGCCGTCTCGACTCTGAATTATCGGTCTCTTAGGCGGATTTCTTATCAAAGCTAGGCCGGGCGAAAATCGCTAGATCACTGATAACGCAGTATTTCAATGGGAGCTTTTGTTTGGACGCCGGGCTCCGATTTTGAGCAGAGTTGCCTCCTGCTACTTCAAGCGGTTTCTGCCTGCGTTTTTCAGTCTAGCTCGGTGTCCATGCCAGTGTCACTATGTTGCAACTGCGACTGCTAGGATGGCTAGAAAACCTATTGAGTGAGACTTGGCTTCAGTGCGAACGCATCGCAGATTTTGCTCGGCTTGGCTTGGTATCGCTTCGCCCGGCTCGACTCAGTTTTGGTGTGAAAAGGGCTAATTTGTAGCCGTTCGCAGCGCTCACCGAACATTAAAGGTGTGCCGCAAAGCTTGCAAAAAAGGTGTCTGGTGTTCCCATTTCGATTCCAAACTGAGGGACAATATGGGATACTTTACTGTAGTTGGCTCGCATAGTCGCAACGCACTGTAGTGTGGGGATATCTTGAGGTTTTTCGATTGGCGGACGTACAATTCTGAACCGAGAGTTGAATGAGTGTGATTGAGGGAGTGGGATGGTCCAGTGCAACGTTAAGACAAAACGTATAAAAATTTAATAAAAAGCAGTACCGGAACGGCGTTCCGGTACCAGTAAACCCCTGGTACCTAACACCAACAATTTATGTTTACAACTTTAAAAATGGCGGCGTTTACAGATTTGTTACGTGAAATATCTTGAAACCCCGTAATTTTACAAAAAAAAATATTTTTAGTACAAATACGTATAAAGTGGCAATGTAAAGAATAACGAAAAATTGTATCTAAACCTCTATCTAGTTACATTAACTGGTGATTTCATAAATTAATTTCTGTACAGTCCTCGTATTTTGGTTTCTTATGCTTTCTCCCTAAAGTGAATTAGTTAAGCCGGGTATACACTATGTAGCAAAACCTGCTATATTTATCAGTTTTAACCAAAATGAACCCATGTTACATGTACCAAAACTAATGCAGCAGAGTAGTTTATAGAAGATGTCGAGGAGAAAGGATCAGTTGCTAGCGGCAGCAATTACAGTAGTTTTGGCAGCTCACAGAATAAAACGAAGGTTTTGTGTCCGGCCATCGCTACAAGTCAGGCAAAAGTACAGCGGGAGTGACTTGTTAAATGACTTGAATACTGGTGATTATGACGTACAACTCTCAATGTGGTATGAAATAAGACGTGACGGATTTTCAAAAAGTACCTTATGTATATGATTGGCTAAAGAATTGAGAAAAAGAACACAACATTTAGGGTGCAATAACTCAAATAACTGTGCGCGAAAAGTTGGCTTGTGCTTTGAGATTTCTAACTAAGAGATTCATAACAGAGTCTAAGTTATTTGTTCAAAGTTTAAAAATCTGCCATTTCGAAGATCATTCCAGAAATGTGTGAATCTTTGGTTGATAAACTCCAGAACTACATCAAAGAAAGTAATCTTCAGTTAAGTTGGTACCAGCAAGGTCTCTAGATAGAAAAGGTTACCTCATTCGGGAAATATCAAAAAAAGTGGAGTGGGGGCTGTGACGTAGTTATTGGTACAACTAGACAGTGATCAAAGTTCTGTCGTTTACGTTTATACGCGTTACTCATTTGTGAATGTTTGACGGCTTGTGTTTTTTGTTTAAACTTAAACTTTTTTTAAATTAGTGTGTATAAAGTGTTTAAAGTAGAACAAATATATTATTTACAATGGCTAGAAAATCAATAAATAAACCTAAAGGTGGTTCCGTTTGTGCGGTTGCAACTTGCAAATATTTTTATGGAAAAGCAAAACAAGAAGGAAGAACTGATATATCTTTTCACAGGTAAGCCTAGATATTTTTTGTTTCTATTGTAATAGTAAATAATATAATCCCACTTACTCATATAAAATGTTATTATAATTTTCTTTTGTCTCAATATTTTGATTTAAAAGTAGTTTCTGTGGCTATCTTTTGCATTAAAATTGTAGAAAATAACTTTTTGTTCAACAATTTAACTTAATGGGTCTGTTGAATCAAAAATGAGCAAAAGCTATAACTTAAGACATTAATTAAAATCGTGTGAATAAAAATAAGCAATAGCTAGTACTAAAAGCTTTGTCTAATAATTTTAAGCTTTGACTAATTTTCCTAGCTAAAGCTTAAAGTGAATAAAATGTAGCTAAGGGGCATATTACACTACCATTGTTATTCGTCAAATATTTGGTCAAACTTTTATCAAAGAAAACATCCTAATGGAGTCCTAATGGACTACACCCGTCCAATTTCTTTGATCAGTTGGCTTATTAAGTATCCTACATCAATTTTGTGACACAAAAAAAATTATCACATGATTTCAATACTTCGGCATTATAATGCGAGCCGAAGTAAAAGCTGTTGGTTTTGAAGAATAATAAACTGATTATAAATTTGCTAAGTAAAGTTGCTACGGTAATAAATGTAAACAAACATTGTGTTGCTAAGCAGTTTTTTGTCCGAACAGCTGTTTTCGTGAGTTTAGGTCTTGAGTTCATATAAAAAAGGGTGTTCATTTTTTCCCAAATTTGAAACTTTTCTGGGAATTTTTTTCAAAAATGTCTTTTCATAAAAACCTAATTCGGACTATTACGAACATTTTAAAACAAAAAATAGCAAAATCGGTCCAGCCGTTCTCAAGTGATGCTTACCAACGAATAGCATTTAATTTTTATTATATAGATTAAAATGTATTATCATGATTGCATTTTTTTCTTTTTTATTCTGTAAAAAATATTAAATACAATTTTAATGACTGATTTTTAGTTATATGATTTAAAATGTATTACCAAGATAGCTTTTTATTTTAAATTTTAGTCAGTAAAAATATAAATTAAAATTTGTATGATTATACTTTTGTTATTATTGTAAATTGCAAATTAATGACATAAACATAATGTTTTTGAAAAGGTTAAGATATATTCTTACAATTACAAATGTTGAAATGTGTAACATAAGTATCATTTTAAAAAACTGCAACCCCAAAAATAGTTTGATACATCTATTTTTAAAAAAATGAGGTAACTTGTACGACGAAACATACATCTTTCATGGTAGCGCGGTGTTTTTGTACTATAATGACGTCACTGGACAGGGAACGGGTCGAGGGGTTTGAGTTTGTTTACATGACTATGAGGTAACCTTTTCTATCTAGAGACCTTGGGTATCAGGGGATAATTAGGTCTTTCCCCCTCCTCCCCGACACTGAAATCCACTTTGGGAAATCACACCATATTTTTGAACATGTTTTGTACCTTTTTGTGCCACTTCAGTTTTTGATGAAAACGCAAAACAACAGTCAAGAAACAAGTGGACACTTGCAACCGAAGTACGAAAGTTGACAAAACTAATTAAAACATAATTTTATACGGTAATATTTTTGTTTCACTTTATACCCCACACTTTTAAACAAAAACGTATGAGTTAAAAAAATCAGAAAAAAAGATGAGAAAACAAAAAGGTGCAAAAAAAGTACTTTCGAATATAATTAGTTTTGAGAATGTTGTGCTGGTGAACACACATGGCGAAATTTTCACGTTTCTTATTCCGGTTTATGTAATCCGCGGAAGTAGTGTAAAACAAAGATGGCTGATCACGGAACAAATCTATTAAACGTAAATTCTGGAATCATTATCCCAGTCTCTGTCATTTAGTAGCCCTTCCATTATAAAAATTCAAGCAATGCAAACAAACACGCGCGCACAACTACTCGGCCGGCTTTCTTCTGACTGATAATGCTACATGTAGCAGACGCTAGAAACAAAAATTGCGTTTAACATTTGCTAGATGTAGTAAATGTTACATGTAGCATAAATTCCCTCTGATAATACCGACTCCGAATGGATAGCACAATTTTTACTAGATATAGCGCATCAAGCTACATGTAGCATTGAAAATTGCTACATGTAGCATTGAAAATTGCTATATGTAACATTTCTCAGTTTTGAGATTTGCTACTTGTAGCATTTGTTACATAACTTTTGCTATATAATATATATAGAATAATTTTAACATCATCTCCAACACTTCTCACATTTATCTCAAATTATTAGTTTTAGGATTTATTAAATAAAAACTAGTGTTTAATATTTTGATAGTATATTCTTTTTTTTTTAATAAGTAATTTTTAAGGTTTTTTCATTTGGCCTAAAAATAAATGAAATTTAAACTATCAGTAAAACAATATAGGCTAGCTTAAACTATATTTTTGAAAAAAAAAAGAGACATAGAGATATATTTATGTACAGAAAAAGAAATGTTTTCCGTTTACCTGATTCAGCATTACTATAAAATAATAGGCCAACAAATTTTAATCCATAACCATTAAGTAAAAAAGAAAAGGTTAAAGTTAGCATCTTGCGAAAATACAAAAAAAAATTTACCCCCACTTTTTATGACTTTTCTCAACGTTTTCGAGGTCTCTAAACTCGATAAAGCAATAAAAAATTTTGTGTCCGTGTGTCTGTGGACACGATATCTGCACTCTCAGACGTCTTAAAAAACTTCTGGTGGTGACAAAATCTTCGTAATTTTATTGCGGAGAGCTGAAGCTTTTGACCTTTCAAGCGTGACGACGTCACATTTTGAGTATTTAAAAAAAAACACGGTCCGAAGTCTCGAAAAAGTGTTCCATCTTTTCATCTTATTTGTATATATTAAATCATGTTCAAACAGGTGTACATTATCCATTTTAATACGTATAATACTTTGCTCGAACATGAAGGTGTTCATTCTTATTTCAAAGAAATGTCTTGATTGTTACGTTTTGGTGTTATATTCTTGAAAAGTATGTGCGCTAAGTCTGAGTATCTGATTAGGTGTATATCTACGATGAACCAAATATATCGTGAAATATTTGTATTTATTTAAAAAAGAATGTTTGTTTTTCTAAGACACTTATAATGGATCTGTGTAGTATGTATGTGTAAGTAAATGAAAGTTATAAATAGGTATGCGTATGATTATAAAAAGATTGGAAGTCAAATTTGTTTGTAGATTTAAATATTATATAGCAGTGTGTAGTTATTTTGAACTGGGACAGCTGCAGCTTGCTCAACTTTTTCTTTGAGTTTTACTTGATGTATGAATACATGTTTTAAAACCATCCCACATGTTTTATTATTTATTTATTTTATTATCCTCGTGGTTTCCTTTATTGATTCAGTCGTAGTTTGTGAGCAGGTTGTTTTTGTTTAGTTTGTAAAAATAGGCCTATTATGTTTATTTGTTAGAAATAAATTGAAATTTTGTAAAGCAGAAACAATAAAAACAATCAATAAAAGCGTAGCCTACTATAGTTATGTGTATACAATTGGCTGTCTGTTTCTAAAGTTTAATTATCAGTAACGACTAAACCGATTTCAACAAGAAAAGCTTTTAAAATAGGTACTTTAAATCCACCTTAACAATTGAACAGCTATACTATGTTTTATGTTAACAGCCATTTTACAATAATTTTTAATTCTGATTTTATAGGATACGTTCTTGTTGTTAGGTACACACAGATTATAGTAAATTTTAAATAGACACAAAATATGTCTCTCTCTTTTACAGTTATTTATCCAGTGAATTTTTGAGGTTATTTGTTAAACCATATAAAATTGCTTTAAACAAATGAAAATAATCTAACTGAGTTACACTATATAAAGGGAACGTTTGTGTTTGTCTATAATAACTTAATTAAAAAACTGTTAACCTGTTTTGATGATACTTTTACTGATAAGATAAAGGAAATAAGCTTTGTTTATCATACTATTTCAAAATACAGCTAAACAATAATTAACAGAGGAAAGGTTTTGTCATCTTTTGGAATGTTTGTATGCCTTAGATTGGCAAAAACAGATCAAGAAAAAGATAATACAGAAAGCTTAAGCAATGAAAACATAGACAAAAATGTCTGTGGTACCGGTAGCATATGTTTATTAGATTTTTTATAACAGTTTTCATTTTAGAAGTGCAGAGACTGGAATGTAGTGAGACAGTGATACACAATGCACCATTTTATACAGCAAAATAATAGTAAGAAGTTTATTTTTCATATTAGGTAAGTGAGGTTATTAGTTTTATTTATTTAGTATTTTATTCAGCGCTTTATCATTTAAAAGTGCTTTGCTTGTAACAATTTAAAAACGACTTAAACTTATTTCATGAAACTCTTAATTTCATGAGGTTTAGCATTCCTCATGAGCTTTCTATTTGACCGTAGAATCTAGAAATAAAGGCCTAGGCGATATACTAACTATGAAAATATCACTTGGCTTAAAATACTAAATTATTATTCTTTAGACGTAATTCAAAAAAAAAAAACTATAGGGCCTATTCAAATAACATATTGCATGCCATAGCCTAAATACAAGGGCATTAAATTACAATAAATTTTACTGAACAAGCTGTTAACATTAAGTTAAATTAGATAAATTTATTTTTTCAATGTAGGGGATAACAATTTCACCCTTATTACGAAGGTTATGTTTACATAATTGATTAAAAGAAATGTGTTTTATTAGCGAATTTCCATAGGCAAGACGAGCTATTATAGTGAGTCTTATGGTGAGACCTAAGGTAGGAGTGGTTAATGAGCACCGATCATGGTCTCCAGAACATGTTTTGTGGTGTCATTGTAGGTTTTATATATATATATATATACATATGTGCCTCATTTTACGTCCAAATTTGGTACATACGTTGGCTTTCTAAGTTCGTTAGCCTAAAAATCCACCAAAGCATGTTTTTTGACTGGAAATAACAATTTGTTGAGATTTTTTGTAGCCTACTACTGTAGAATAAAACGTTTTTGGAATTTCATCTAAAAAATAAATACATGTATAGGAGATTATCCTGCACATTTTGTTCTTTAACCCTTTTTAACACGTCTGGTTACCTAAAAATCGATCAAAACATAAAATACTATTAAAGTACCAATTCTGTATGGGGGATTTTACGGTGGGTCCGGCAGCTTCTGATCAGAGGCCGATGGCAAACTTGCGAAATGAGTTTGTCCGTTGCGAGCAAAGCGAAGCAGTTCATAACCCGAAGCCGCAAGGTCGAGTTCTACTAATACGTTTCGTACACGCAGGCAGCTATTCAGCGCCTTAGTGAGTAGACCAATTCAGCGCCTTTCACACAACCCAAGTAGTTGGTTGAAACCCTAAAACATATCAACTTAATTTTGGAAATTCGCTTAACTGACGAATGTGGTTCAGCTGCGTGATCACATTATTTTGACGTATAGGGCCTAGTATCAAATAGTAATCACAGGTAAGCTGCAAACTTATTTCTATTTAAAACTACCAGAAAAGCCTACTATAAAATGAAAGATACACATTCTGATCTATCATTAAAGTCTCCTAAGAGAATATGGTTCTCCTACTTCACTTATGTTGAGTTTATAAATAAGTAGGCAGAGAGACTATGTAATTTTTAGGACCTAATTATAAGAAATCGGCTTAAAACGATTGGTCCACACAATTAGAATGAAGTAGGTCTATTTAGAAAGGGGATTGTTAAAAGAGTGTAACCTTAGTAGAAAACATAGCCTATGATCATTTCGAATAGGTGTTACTTGAATTGAAGAGTTATTACGATAATGCAAGTGTATCGGTAGAAGCCATCTAGAAGCTGGAACTCACCATTCTTGAATGTACCATAGAGAGCAAATCTTCAAGAAAAAGTTAGAGAAGACACTTACTAAAGATTATACGCACCAATGATAAAAACTTCAAACTTCAAACAAGTAAGAAGTAATGGTTTTATGAAATTGTATAGGTAATAGCCTAATAGGCTGACTATAAAGTATTCTGGTGAAAACAGACAATAAGAGCTTTGTCAAACACATTTAAAACACCCAGAAGTCAAGTAGGCCTAAAACTACTTTCTAAAAAGTATCCTTCATTAAGCTATAGGCCTATATTAATAAAAGTAATAATAGCTGAAGCCCCTTTTATAATATAGGCTACTCATATTAAAACACCTTAAGCAATAAAATATAGGCCTAGTGTTATAAACTGAATTTCTTTTTTGTCAATCCTTTGAAGTTTGTAGGCATAGCAGCAGATTTATCTTCAACTTCAAGCCCACATCAAAATTTTCTTGTACGTAACTAAAAACCTTCAAATATATATATATATATATGCGTCCCCAATCTAGGGCCGAATTAATACTAGCTTAAATTAAAAAAAAAAAACACAAATGTTAGTCTGGTTAAATATGATATATTTGAAAATACTATCCATTTACAAGAATGCCTTGAGCCAATGCATTAAATTACAACATAACAAATATCGGCGAAACATATACATCCCCACTCCAGCTAATATTTCTGTTATACAAAACAAATTAATTGATGTTAGAAACTTATATGTGTTAACATACTGTGACTAGAGACTGTAAGTTATTCTTTTAATGCTTTCATTTTCAAATTCATAAGTTAGCAACCTAACCTTCAAATCAGCTGGAGGGCACAAATTTACTATTCACCCCTAGGCTAACCTAAGCAACAGAAATGCAAGAATAATATTGTTTTTTTAAATAGCCTTACTAAAGGTCCTAACCTATGGCATTTGGTCACAGTATGTTTACCTGTATTCAACATTTAAAAGTAGAATGCAAAACAATGTCGTTGCCTGCAAAAGTATCAGCCTAGGGTCGAATAGTAAATTTACCCTCAGCTGGCGTATATAGATGTATACTTTTGCCCAAGTATAATGGTCTAGTTTAGGTTGATTTGGTAAAAAAAAAAGAAAAAGACACCGACATTAAGAAAGAAATTTTATTACTAGTGTTTTGTTTATTATTATATTTTTGTGTGAACTAAAATTATATAGCCTAATGTATAGGCCTAAACTAAGGTTGACCATATTTTTTGGAACCGAATTCGGGACGCTCCAAAATAATTACCCCCCCTCCTATCCCCTTCATTACCACAGGAAATATTATACCAAAAACATTAATAATAAGATAAGGGCAGTTAAATTCTAATAATAAAAAGAACACACATCTTATTAGCATTAAATGAATCTTAATAAACTTTCTAATTACTTAAATATACACATAAAAATACAACACATATTCTTGATAATTATGATGTTTAAGTATAAATAAAACTGGTTAAATAGTTACATAAAATTAGGCATTGTACTTTTCAGATGAATGATTTTTTCTAACAAGGTTTTGTTTGAAATTAACATTTTATAAAAGTCTTGGCAGGGCATGTTAAAGTTGACTTTTGTTACCAAAATTGGTTTTAAAGTGTTGGACTGTTAATTTGGGTTTTCTGGTGACCATAAATTGTTCATTAAAGAAAAAAGTATTTCAGTTGGTGCATTTGTTTCAGGAAGGTAAAGAAAAAATTCAGCAACCTTTAATATATTACAACTTGGAACATCGTTTTTACTAAATTGAGTGAAGATCTCAACCCATTTGTTTTCAGAAAGAGTTTTCAACTCTTTCCATTTATTGTTAATGTCCGTGGAATTATTCTGAAATGATAAACAAATCCAGGACAAATGACAATCCCATATCAAAATTCGGGACAAACGGCCGTCCTGAATGCCGCTCTAAATAATCCGGCACTCGCCCTCAAAAATCGGGACTGTCCCGAAAAATCAGACAGATGGTCAACTTAGCCTACACCCTCCAACCTAAATTTATAGTTTAAAACACAGTGTTTTTAAATATATTTAGGTTGATTCTGCTTTAAAAACCTTATAAGAAAAGGTGTCAAAAGTTGGTTGTAGGTTAAAGGGTGAATACAGTAATCTTGAAGATCATTTAGAATACCACTACTTATAGAAATATCAAATAGGAAAGTAAGAAGTGCTACCAACTTATGTATGTTTACAAATTGGAAACGTACTGTGACTGGATACTGTTAGTTTAGGTTCTTAGGTTGCAACCCAGCCACGATAAACGAAGTTGGCCTAGTGGTATTCTAAAATTTGGCCTTTATGTTGTAATTTTAGAATAAAATATATATTTGTAATATTGTTGAATCAAGCATGCTTATTAATTGTTTCATAAACAAGATACATTTAGTCCTAGTAAATGCTGTGAAATATAAACTAGGTTGTCAATTTGATTTGGAACAATATCAATTTAAGTTGAACCCACAGTAAGGAAATGATTATATTTCACTTCACAAAGTAAAATTTATTTCGTGTTCAATTGACAACCGGCAGCAAGTCCTGAGCATACATTTTTTTAAACTAGGCCTAGTTGTAAAAGCAGGACTGTTCAGGCCTAAGTTATGCCAAAGCTGTAAATACATTTCGAAGATAGCTTATTTCAATAAATTTCTAACAATTGTGAAGAACTGTGTGCCTTTAGAATGCAACTAGATTAAAAACAGTATACACATGAAAACTCAAAACCACAGCTTGCTTTAACCTAACATAACCAGTTATTAACAAAACTAGATATTAAACAGAGAAACAATAACAATATGAAGTAAATAAATACATATTGAAATTAACTTACCATGATATAGATCAATCCTACTAAAAGAAATAATAAATAATCACAACTCCACAACTGAACAAGCACCGACGTTCTGTTTTAGTTTCAAAACATCATTCGAAAACACCTGTTCGCCAAAAGATTTTTCCGACACTGCTGCCAACCTAACTTTGTTGTTTTCAACTATTAATCGATTTACAACTCCCCCTCTTCATCCAGATGTGGAGGGGGGACCGGCAACTTTTAATCGTTTATCACAAGATGTTCGTACATAATTTAATTTATAATTATGATTAGGTAAAGTTTATTAAAAATACGTAGTAAATTTAAGAATTCTAGAATTTGAAATCACTATTTACAAAAAGGCTTAAAACTCAATTTTGAAGGTCAGTCATAGGTATTATCAGGAACAGAAAAAAATCTTTCAAAAGTCTAGCACCGACCAATCATAGTAAGGACTGCTCCGCCCTGAATTAGAACTTGACTGTACTTTGGTGAAGTAGTGTTGCCAATCATAAAACTGCTGAAGAATACTGGGAGATATTTCAAGGCGAATGTGATTTTCCCACGGAACCATACACACACTGTGAGAAAGAGAAAGAGCATCCGTTCCCTTCACTCGCCAGAGTCCGGTTCACAGTTCTTACGGTAGTGTAGAATTACTTCTTGTCAACAACTAACAAGTTGTTAACTAAAGCAGAAATTGGAAAAATGTTTGTTATTTCTCTTCTAATATCGTTTACTAGATTGTAACTAATGTTTATAATTTATATTGTATCTTTACAGCGAAAATTGTGTTAATATTTTTAATTGTATCAATGACAACAAAATGCCGGACCAGTTTGTGAACAGGCCTTTTCTTATGCATTATACCATTTGACCAACTTCAAATCAGAGCTTTGGTCATTTGATATGTGACAGGTATGAGGAAGGGGAGGGAGTACATTCCTCCTGTATAAGTTTCATTGTCCATGTTCATGAACCGAAGAGCTGAGAAAAAGAAATATTAGGCCATGGGAATATTGCGATTAGTATGTAATAGGTTAATAGCGGCAACAAAATAATACAGTAGTTTGGTGTTGTTACATGCAAAAGTGTAAATCAACGTTAAAGTAATTTTATGTTTCCAGTCAACAATAAGAAATGGGTGTTCATGGACTTTGGAAGCTACTTGAACCTGCAGGAAAACCCGTTCCAGTAGAAACCTTAGAAAATAAAGTACTTGCAGTGGGTATCCTTTCCTAAATAATTTTAGAGGTTAGAATCTAAAAAAACTTAGTTGTGCAATCAGGTTCAAGTGTAAACATACTGTCAATGTTTTTGTTGGCTCTACATATTTGTTGTGCAAAATTGTTCGATTTGTAGTTAATTAGGCCAAGCTTACATACACTTGTAATGTGCCAATAAATATATTTGAACCATTATGAATTTTGAGGTTATGTTTCAGTAGGGCCTAGGCCCTAAAGTTCATGTGCTGTTCCTTAAAATAATAAATTCAATCTCATTTAATTTTTTGAATGTGGATTACTGACTACTTGTGTTGCAACTAACAAGACAAATAGTTACTGTATCTACAGATTTTTATTCGGCCTAACAATAATATTTTGCATTCACACTTAACTTTTAGTCCTTTACCACTATACCTAAGCCACATTGTGACCTCCACTATGAAATCCCTTTCTGGGTTTATGGACTTTGTGTCCTATATTTGATATGTACTCATTTTAACTTAATTTTATCAGACTGGTTACTCAGTTTAAACAAAAACACTAAGTAACAGGTTATAGACCTGAATAAAGAAGCGTATTTTTCTTTTCAGAAGATGATAGCATGGATTTATTTTTTACTATTTATTTTATTTTTGTGTTACGGTATTTATATTAAATGTCTTTGATTTTTAAGAATCATATATATTAAATTTGCTCCTCTATTCTAGAAATTGATTACTTAAAAAACTGCTGTTGTATGTACAGTAGTGGAATAAGTGCTTAAGTTACCAACTTTATAAATGAACTGGAGTATCTGAGATAGCTGCTGTATTTGGGCCTAGTAAGTAATACAATCCAAAACCGACTGCTAATTCTTTTGTGCTACATATGACACACTACTTTGTCTTATATACACAAACAATACCCCCCCCCCCCCCCCCCCCCCCGAGATGTGAACTGCAGTTGCCTAAAGTGAGATTAAATTCTGATTTAATTCATAGAAGATAAATTTTCCTGCTTCTTACGCATGCCATTTTCTTATACCTCCATCAGCACATGTTACTATACTTGCAACTTTATCTATGTAGGCCTACATGATGATGCAATAGTATTTTTTTTTTTAAATTATAGCTTTCATTTTAAAGAGCCTGTGTGTGTTATCGTTTTCATTGTCTGTATGAGTATTGTCCAATTAATTGGTGAACAGTGGGTCTCTTATTGATTTTAGTGAAATACAAAATCAATAAGAGACCCAATGATCACCAATTGGAAAATATTCATACAGACAGTTTTCATGAAAACGATAACACTTATATGCTCTTTCAAATGAAAACAATAACACTTGATAACTTAAAAAATATACATTTGCATCATCGTGTACACAGATCAAGTTGCAAGTAGCGTGTATAAGCTGATGGAGGCATAAGAAAGTGTCATGAATAAGAAGCAGGAAAATTTATCTTCCTACGTCGAGTTAAATCAGAATTTAATCTGATGGAGTCGTTTATTCTCAGTTTTAATTCACATTGTGTCTTTATTCCTGCTGTCAATTGATGTTTTGTCTCTACATAACATTTCTCTTTAATTTGTTCTGTTGTGTTGAAACATTATAAGCAGTAGGCAGGGTTGTACTGATCAGTGGCGTCATTTCACCAAAACGTTGGGGAGGGGAGCGACGACCCCCCCCCCCCGCCGACCCTGGTAGGGGAGGAGGGACCGTTGGGTCCCCCCAAAAATTAAAAATGTTCACAATATAAAACATGTCATTTTAAGCTATTTCACGCTACATTGAGACATCCTTTAGGGGCAAACTTTATCTTGAAATGATTGCAGTTATTGGTATCTAATATAATATAGCTACACGTGGTGACTGACTGACTGATGTAAATGTTTGGGTACCGTACCGTACTTCATGACCAGCTAGAGAGCTGCAAATTGAAATGGGGACAGTTGTTTCATAATGAGAATAATAAAGGTAAAATTGGCATAAACAAAAAAATAGTTACTTTTATAGGTACTTATAGTTGAACCCCTTATTGTTTAAAATAATAAAATTAATGAAATGTTCGAAAATATTGCAATTATAAAGAATCGTCTTTTCTGTTATTGTGCATCATCATTACACGCCTATTATTTTAAACTTTCAAATTGTAATTTTAATACTTTTCAAATCTTGGGGGAGGGGCCGGCCCCCCTGCCCTCCCCAAATGATGCCCCTGGTACCGTTGTAGGCCCTACCTTTCCATTTAAAAAAGTTGGGAATAGGCTAGTAGAAAGGAGGGGCAGGAATTATTTGAAATTTCAAACTTCGAAATGGAAGTTATAGACCATTTCAAACATTTTCTAGTTAATTAAAGCTGGTATAATTTTGGAAACTTTACAATAAGATAAGTGGAATGTAATGATGACAACATATTGAAAATAAAACTTTTAATTGCACAAAAATAACTTACTTATATTAGGCCTAGTATAAATTCTTTATATATTATAAAAATGTTTTATTTTTTTAAATATTACATTACAGTTTTTAATTTCAAACAAAATGAAAAATGTGGTTAATTAAACAATTGGTGTCAGAAGTAGGCCAATTGTGACCCTTGCACAAAGGATACCTTCTGACAACATTTGTGACGCTAGGCCTCCACTTGTTTCCTTGATTCTTTTCAAATCCGGAGCTGTCAGAATGACCTCCGAGCTAAAAATATGGCGTGAAGGTCCGTGAGAAAAGAAAACCCTTTTTTTTAATTACAGTCTTTCATTTCGGTATTAGGCCTATCTATTTCTAGTACACAAACACAAATCCTACTGGCTCTTTATATTTACATGATATTTAATCGCCGAAAAAGGGTATGAAGAGAAAACACAAGGTCTAGTCGGCGAGCCTTCTCCCAAGATACTGCATCCTGGTCAATTGATCCCCTCCAGAAATGCTGGAGGCGCTTGTTCTGCAATTCCGAAACTAGCTGAGATTTTACACGTATTCTTTACTTTTCCAACTTGCATTCTGAATCTAATGTGTTTTGTGAATAATGGCCAATTAGTAATTACCGTACCCTATATATTATGATGGATTGATGATTTTGTATAATTATGTATACATCCATGCCCACTGGGTCACACACTCATAAATTATTCATGAACGTTTTCACCTTTAATTATTATTTAATAGCTGTGGCTGTGTGATGTTTAGGGCTAGTAAAATTCAAGGATAGAACAAAATTAGAGCAAATTTAAGCATAAGTAATTCTTTGACAGTATTATATTTGTATGGTATTTGTTTTGTGTGTTTTTTTAACATTTATAGTTTCCTTTTTTCTCTATTGTTATCTATCATATGTATTTTTAAACTGTTTACCAGATAAAACAGTTACCGGTAATCAGTTTTGAAGTTTCTGCTAGCTTTTATGTGTTATATTTAGTCAAACTGTTGGAACTAAGTTAAGTTTAATTCAAATTAAATTTTGTGTTCTTCTTAACTAGTTTTTAGTAGTTTAATCTGAAGAGAAACCACACTTCTAATATTAAGCAATGAAAACCATAAACATAAATCACTTAATGTAATGAATCTTAAATTACGAATTTAAAGACTTATTTGTACCAATATTTTTTTATTAAAAAAGATAATTTCAATATAATATTTTGTTCAGAAATTAAAAAACAAAATGTGACTAAAATTTCATCGAGATGCTATTGAGTAGATAAGCCTACCAACTGTTGCTATTTTTTTTTCAAGTAAGCCAATTTATTTTCAGTATTATAAAGCAAATTTTCTTAAACATAGTAACTTAAATCACTGAAAAGCCAATGAACTCAATTAGGTCTACTCCTAACTTAGGTCTAGATATCCAGGTCATTAATTAGTATTCATAAATGCAGATGTTACTTCAAGACAAGGCTTATAATTATAATGTACATGTTGAGTTTTACACCAACAATGGTTTGTGAAGTAAATTATAGAAGAAGAAATCCTTTTAACTATGGGAAAGAAACGAACATTTCCTGGACTCTAGTCAATGCTTCAAGTTTCCCATCATAAGAGTTTGCCGCAATGCTCCCACACTTATAAATATATTACTATGGTTCAGTTTCTCCCATTCATTGTCAGGTTTCCTTGTTGCTTTAAAAATAAAACAAATCTCATTTTTGTTGTTTTTACAGGAAGTTTTAAAATTGTTTATTTCAGTCTAAATTTCATTAAAGGTTCTATTGCAGGCTTTATGTAGACCTCCTTGAATATCATTCTGGTTTCATATTTTTAATTGAGTTTAAGTTAAATTGTCCCTATGGATCACATTTAAATATTAAAATTTGAACAGCACAAGGATTACTTACTTTCAGCATATTTAGTTTAAAGCAGGAACAGAAGAAAGAAACTAAAGTTTATTTTTCTTTGATTTCTGACGTCTTTTATCTGACGTTGAAGTTGTGTATAAAACCACTACACTACGTTCCTACAAATCTCAAAAAGGCTGCAAGAGCATAATCTTATATAAAATAAACGGTACCAGAAACTGGCACATTTTACTTTCTCAACAACATATTTAAATTACTAAACAGATTCACTGTGACTTCATAATTTTATTAAAGTAGGAGAGGGGATACATTAAAGTAGGAGAGTAACTAATAAATATCATTATTAGCAAGAGAGAAAAGTATTTAATCGATTTCGAACAAATTTGCACCAAACATGTAAATTAGGCCCTGTATAGATGCACGAAAAAGGTTTTGAAAATTTTTGAAAAACAATCCCTTTTTTGGCCATAAACCCCCCAAAAATCAGTTATTATTATTAGCTAAACGAGAATTTTAAGAAAGATGCGGTTTTTGCATATGGTAGGGTACATTAAGAGCTACAAATAAAAAAAATTTAATCAAAATCGTTGGAGCTTTTTTTATAAAAAAAATTATTGCTGATTTTTTGGAGATTTTTTGGCCAAAAGAGGGTTGTTTTTCAAAACATTTTTTCGTGCATCTATACAGGCCTAATTTCCATATTTGGTGCACATTTGTTTGAAATCGATCGAATAGTTTTCTCTCTAGCTTTGTATATACAGACAGACATTTTGTAAAAAACCACTTTTTTTGGACTGGGGGCGGAGGGGTCCCAAAACGGATATTTCCACAAAAATCTCAATATCGATTTTTTTTTTTTGCGATCACTAGCCTATACTTTCTCTATACTATAGTAAAAAGTAAAATTTAAGGGTTTCTGGACAACAATGGATATGGATTAACTGCCTTCCTTCATATCGAAGGCACCTTTGCAAATGCCTACGACTATTCAACGGTCACAGCATGGGGTTAAACATACCGACAGTGACGTTATGGGTAACATATAAAATGTGTTGATGTTTGGGTTGGTTAAGTGGACTAAAATTCGAATCGTGGAGATTGAGGTTTTTAGGGTATGCCAGGAGTTTTTAAAGATATATTACTCTTTTATATTTTTACTTGTCTAATTAATGTATATAAATACCAGCCCTATAAATTTTTGACGTAATATCGACTATTATGTAATTTTGAATATATTTAGAAAACACAAAATTAATTATTTTGTTGGTAATTTGTTGAGAACTATATTTTTACTGTTTTTAATACATAATTGGTTGATAACTTTAGCAAATTGTATGGTAATGCACAAAATACATTGTTATTACATTTTCCTAAACCCCAGGATAAAATGTAGCTCTTAAAAAATACTTTATGGGTAGAGTTGTAGGAGAGCAATAGATTAAAATGTGTTAGTTCTATTAACAAAATTGATCGAAGAAAAACTGGCTGTATCCAAATGGAGTTAACATTTTAAATCTTGTTCAGTTTTCAATTTTACTTTCTAAAAGAACACAATTTCATATTGAATTCTTAACATATAGTTAGATGTGTCAATATGGCTGCATCAGTTAGTAAAAGGATTCCAGGACTCCAGAGGAAGTTCTTTGCCAAATGCACATTTGCTGGGCCTCTACCACAGGATTTGTAAACTACTTTTCTTCAAAATAAAACCTGTCTTTGTTTTTGATGGTGGTGTGCCAGTTTTGAAAAGAAGAACTATGGTGAGTTAAAATGTTATTTAAGTTATAATTTAACGATTTGAATGAAAACATAAAAAAAGGAACAAATTTGTGTAGTAACTTGATTGAATATTGGAGGAAATACATTGTCTGGTTGAAGCTAAAAGAACAAGGACACAGTTAAAAATAAATAATAAAATGCAAAACTTGGAATAAATATTTGGCACTGAAGTCTGCTCTTGTAAAGTCACTATTTTATTGAAAAGGTACCGGTAGTTTTATTTGTTGTTAACATAGCTGCAAATGTACTTCATAAGTCAATAAGCAGTTGTAAACCTGTAAGAATATTCTATATTGGCAGATGTATTTTATTGTACACTCTTTATTGTCAGAAATAATAATTACTCACCCTGGTCAAAGAAAAAAGTCTGTTCTTCTGGGTGTATAAATCTTGATTCCAGACTTATATGGGATGCTCACACCACCGACTGTTTGTGTGTCCACACAATTATTAAAAAGAGTCACTTATTTATTAAAAAGATTAAACTTGTGTACTAGTGACACTTAAGTCATAAAGACCTATTTAGCCTTTTCCCATTCCCATCTGATTTGTGGTGTAACACTCTGGGGAAATTCCTCAGGAGCCAGAAAAGTTTTCCTCTGGCGAATGAAAGCTATCAGAATCATTAAAGTGGTATCAGAAAATGATTCGTATAGGCTCCTCTTCAAGGAATCAATCTTTCTCTAGCTTGTATTTTCATACTTCAAGTTCTATTGTATACATACATATAAATTTGAAGTGTTTGTCTGTGATTCAAAATGTAAGCTTTTTTCTAAGCTCATAAGGTTATTCACACATTATCAAAACCTAAACACATATTTATAATTTTTTTCTGTCTGTCTGTTTGTTCGGACTAATATCCGGAGTGGTTGAACCATTTTGACAAAACTTTCATTACAGTAACATGTAGGCCTAGAGGACTTTTCAGAGAATATTTTAGGCTACTTTTTATTCCAAAAATATTTAAAATTCCCTTTAAAAAATTTAAAAATGTAAAAATTATGGACAAAATAAAAGATTTTATTGACAAATGTTGGGGATAATGTTTGACTATTTCAATCTCTGTCTTATATTATGTGCAGGTCACAGCTACCCCCATATTAGATCCAAGTACCTCTGTAATAAGCAATCATAATTTCCGTAAATATTTTTGTATTGAAAAATTGAAGAAATATAAAAATTATGAACAAAATTATGGATTTTGTGGTTTGCATTGGCATCACCATATGCAGGGGCAGAGCCCAAAGTGTAAAAGTAAATTTACTCGAAGACAAGCTTGATAGTGATAAGCACAATTATCCAACAAAAAACAAAAATTTAATTGGCTGTGATTTTGTTCGGCTAAAAAAATCATTCTAGTTTTAAATACTTAGGAACAAACTAGTAGTTTAATACTGACCATGTCAGTAAACTTTGTTTGTTTAATGACAATAAATCTTTTTAATTCCAATATAAATTCAGGTTTATATGCAGTTGGTGTTCTTTTGGTATGGTTATGATTATGCTATTTATTATGATTAGATAATATGTACTATTTTTTCCATATTTGCAAATGACTTAATGACAATACAATTAATTATTAATATCTACATAACACTAAACATAAATAATAAGAAAATAAATTCAAATTTTTTGAAATTGCTTTAGTATCATTAGTTTGAGTTAATGGGCTTTATTGTTCAGTATGTGGTCTAGGGGCAGGGCCGCCGAGTGGGAGGGTAAAAGGGGCACATTGGATTAAAAAATAATTCAAAAATTGAAATCAATTAATATGTTGATTTAAATGGCAATTTACTTTTTTTCAATAATGTATTAGTTTAAAAACATTTGTTTGAAACCCACAATAGCTTGATACAGTATATGTAACTGAGTTCCAAATAAAAATTTGCCTCCGAAGAAAAAATAATTAAGTGAAATTATAAAGTGGGATTTTTAAGTTACCCAGAAAGATTTGTTTTTGTGTGGTTGGTAAATACAAATAAATACTATAGTAGCTCTATAAATTAAATCATGCTACTAAATAAAATAAATTAAATAAAATATAAATTAAATCAAGCTACTATTAAATCAAGGTCGTAAAAGCATATCACTTAACAGTTTCCTTTTTTTTTCAAATAGTAAATTATTTTCATTAATTTTTATTATTATTATAATATATTATTACTGTCATGTGTACTATATTATTTAAAAAAAATTTAGTATTAACTATTGTGTGAAAAAAAGTTACCCTTCCTTTCCCCTCCCCCTAACATTTAGCATCGAGTCAGGGGGCCTCAAGAATTAAATTTGCCCCAGGCAGATTTAAGAAGAACTAAACCCTCTCGGCAGCCCTGCCTAGGGGTCGACATGTCCCGCACGGGTGGTTGATAATTACTTTATATAATGATGCGCATGTTACTTTTCTTTGTGTACTAATATTGAATTGAATTAAGACTTATAAATTGTAATGTCAACTTTTTCACTAAATTAGTTGTTGTAAGCAAACCATAATGGATAACTATTAACAAATGCTGCTTTAGACTTTCTTTTGTCAGCTTTACTGGCAGCATTTGCAGCATTTCGTCTGCATATTTTCTTGGTATAACTTGGTATAGGGCATTGTAATATTTGTGAGATTGTTTTTATAGTGTTTACTTAGCCGATTTTTCAAAAACAGGTTAATACGTGCCACATGTCATTCAAAGATAAAGTAGACTTACTTAAAAAAAGTGTTTAAATAACATAACACAAAGTTACAATAACAATAGTAAGGATTTTGAAAACAGCATTGTAGCAGCAAATAGACTTATCTTTTGACATTGCCTCTTGAATGGTTATGACATGTAGTCCATTAGAAATGCCTACAAACCAAATAGTAGACTGTTTTCACGGTGGGGTATCGTGGGAAAGAAAATATTGTACCAACAATAATAGAAGTGAAAATGTGTGAAAATCAATATCACGGTTGAGAGTAAAGTCGGTACAATGGCACTGTGATTCATTTAGTCATGGTACTCTTCTCCCAGATACATCTTGTCTTTATTTCTTTCTTTGTTTGATCATATTTATCTTTGATATTTACTCTAACCTAGACAGACCAAGTTTTTGCTGGCAAGCATATTGTACAATATTTTTGCTATATATAATATATTGTTAAATTGAATTTGATAAAACTATTAATAATTGTTATTGTGGCACAGTAAGTTAATTATTTTTGAGATTGTTACACTTAGACAACATAATTTATTTTTTCCCTCTCTAAATATAAAATAAATGATTTCCTTGTGTGTAATATTATATGCTTGTTTTATATAATTGTGTTTTGAAAGAAGTTTAATAGTTTGATGATAATTTCATGAGTTTTCCTGGCTTCCATTATGTAAGACTATGCAGTACCTATTGCAGCCTTTACCATGATGCGACTTGCAGAAAATGGTCGATAGACCACAAAAAAGTTTCAGCCCAAAAGTATATATTCATAAATTTAAATACCAAAGAAACTTTTTTATGGTTATGATAAAACTGACTTAATTTTACACAAATTACTTCCAGGTTGATAACAAAAATATGGAGTTGGAAAATCTCAAGCGACTTCGTTAAAGGTCAAAATATCGGATAAAGGGAGTAGAAACCAAGAAATGAATAAACCGTAAAATATCACTATAAATCTCTTAGAGTATATTGCATACGTTTATATCTATTGTACCTTCTAAAAGTAGAATGAAAAACTGGGAATTTCAAAATATACCTTTTGCACTTGTCGCTTGAGCAGAGGATTTTTTTACTTTATTATTATTACTTATATTGATTTATTATTATTGTCGTTTGATTGATAGTTTTAAATCATGTTTTACAGAATGTTGGATATTATAATATCTGGCTGATGAAGGCAACATTTCCGTAAAGTGTTTTCAAGTTACGTAACGCCGGATGTTCGGTATTATCCTTAACAGACATAATGACGTAAACCCATGGGAAATAGTTTCTGTAGTAATTTTATTATGACATTGTCTTAACATTTTCCATTGGTTAATTAAGCAATACATCCTATTTAGATTGCTTTTTAAAACATGAAATTGTTTTTTATATTGGTTTTAATTTATGTAGGTTAGGCTGTGAATGTTATAAAATATAACTATAAGATGAGAAATGTGAAATTATTTATATCGTAGTTTATACAATAAACCATCACCATTGACATTTTATAGAGCATAGTGCTAAGGAGAATTCATATTAGTGAACTTTTATAATTTTTAGAAAGTATTACAAGTTTGCCTCTTGACCATCTGAAATTGATACTAATTTTTGTTTTATGGTTAGGGTGACCAAATGCCTTGGAAATCTGGGATTGTCCTGAATTTCCACAATTTTCTACCCCGGTGTACCAAAACTAAAAATATTTAGTATCAAGATGTTTGAATGTCTCGGATTTGTAATTTTGTTTACTACTAGAGGCAACGCCTTTTTAATTTTCAAATTTATTCATAGTATAACTTGTATGGCTGGGCCATAATTACAATTCAAAAATATGTTCCGAGTGGGGTAGGGAACTCACGTACTAAGCGATTTGATTAATACCTACAAGTGGTAATTTAAAAATTTACTGTTCATAATTCTACAATTGTGTTTCTACAAAGACACACTAAAGATGACCTGAAACAGTGAAAAGTATCCCATCATCCCAGGGACCCCATCTTCTACCACATCATCCCAGGGAACCCATCTTCTACCACAGCATCCCATCATCCCAGGAAACTCACTTCTACCACAGTATCCCATCATCCCAGGGAACCCATCTTCTACCACAGCATCCCATCATCCTAGGGAACCCATTCTCTACCGCAGCATCCCATCGATCCCATCTTCTACCATAGCTTCCCATCATCCCAGGGAAGTCATCTTCTACCACAGCATCCAATCATCCCAGGGAACTCATCTTCTACCAGTTATAGCCTATGTTACTCAGGGATAGTGTAGCTTTTTATTAGTAAAACTATTTTTTCAATCATTTCGGTAGTTCCAGAGATTACCTCTAACATACAAACAAACAAACAAATTTGACCTATTTATAATATTAGTATAGATATACTAACTCTTCAAGATCAAAAGCCTCTATAAAATGTCATTTTAAACTAAATTTACCAGTTATCCTTTGTGTAACTTTGTTCAGCGTATGTTTATGGCGTGTTTCGAAACATATGTTTCATCAACAGATTTTAACATGTTAAAATTTTCACATTACATATAACACAAAAACATTTAACTCACAACACAAAACGCACAACTGTGACATATAATTCGGGCAGACATTTACTTTGTTTCATAGTTGAATGACTACCATTTTAAAGTCAAAATATCAAAAAATTGGGTGTGCTTATGACCACACAATAGAAGTGAAAACTTTTATGCAAATTTTACAGCGTGTAAAATGAATATTGATTAACTACTAAATTTTATTAACATTTTATTTCCAGGTTAATAAATAAATAAAATAATTACAATTATTTTCAAATTTTTAGTTCGGTTTGCTTTTAAAGCGTATTTTTTAAACTATTATTTATTTTCTTATTTTTTAGTCTGGGGACCATGATCAGTACTCACTTACTACACCCAACAAAATTAATGAGCTCCCGAAGTTTCTGTATATCGTCGTGAATCACCCTGTATATAAAGTTTTTAATGACTCCCGAAAACGTGTTCTGGAGACTATAATCAGTGCTTACTTACTACACTCAACAAAATTAATATTGCATTGTCATCGGTCCTTGATAAGTGTGCAAAGTTTCAAATCAATCCGACGTTTTGAAGGGGGTAAAAACCACGTCGTGTTCTGGGGACCATGATCAGTGCTCACTTACTATACCCAAAAAATTAATATTGCATTGTCATCGGTCCTTGTTCTTCATATATACTATACACAAGTATATATGTATAAGAGAGTATACATAATCAACACACCGGTCTAAGCGAAAATGTTGCGTTATGTGACACAAAACGGCAATTTACCTCCCTACAAAAAAAAAGCAAAAATGTTGCGTTACGTAACGTGAAGCGAAACGGCGATTTACCTCTCTAAAAAAAAATACCCAACGTCGCTATTGAAGTTTTCACTTCAAAAATATAACTAAAACAAATTCTATTCCCCAGCCATCCGTTGTCCTGCATTTTTTAAATCATGATTAGGTCACTCTAAGTACTTCAGGCAAATTTAATTGTTAAATCAGGCGGTGTTGCATTCCTTTTTTTAATATTTTGAGCACATTCCTAAACTAAACTCTTTACCGTCTATAAAAAAACTAGTAAAATTAGAATGTCTGTAACTTGTAAATTATTGGGTTTATAGAACATTGTACAATTTATACTTGGTTAAATATACGGATAGAACACTTTATTTTAAAACTTTTGTAAAACTGATTGAAATCAGATTTTTGAATATTTGTATAGCCATTAAAGTAATGAATTTCATCTTTCTTTGACAAAATTTACCACTGAAAATATATACATTAACAAATACCACATTAACAAATACCTTTAGATAAATTTGCAAGTTGCAGCTAAAATACTAAATCATACTCCTTCAAAAATTTGCCGTCCCGAATATAAATATATAAAGTTACAATAATAGACTTCACTAGAAATGATATTCATCTATTGTATTATTTATTTTTTTGTTTAGCAAGAA
>JAGFPH010000495.1:164895-215313 GCA_018207615.1 Philaenus spumarius
CTTGGAATTGGTTATCATGCAACACTTTATGCAGTTAAAAATGTTTTTGGTGGTTCATCTTTTTTCAATTCTGTCAAAAATCTAAAAAATCTAAAATCTCATGCACAAATTCTTCCGATTCTGGCACATCGTTATTATACGAAGTAAAACATTTCTTCCGGTTATCTTTAAGGCTCTTATTTACCTTGAAGAAAACTCCCGAGTGTGCCGTATGATTTCAATACGAAAGGTCTGACTAAAGCCGCAAAATCGTTGAAACATGCATTCGTAATACCGTGTTTCGGATTCTATTTATAAATTAATAATCTGGGAAACTATTTTAAGTTATAAAGAAGGCTTTATATTTTTTACGTGTTAGCTTAAAATATGGAAATTATTGCTTAAAACTCCCAAAAAATGCGTTAAAAGTAATCGAATTTTACTCACTTAAACTGTTGATTAAAATGAGTTGCCGTCGATTTCTTTCATTTATGAGATATAAGACAAAAGCAAAAAGCCTTTATGAACAATTTAAGATGTTTCACAACTGTTTAGGTTGAAAAACAGCGTCCGAAACACGGTAGTACGAAGTGCATATTTTTGCTGTTTTACGCAAGGTATAGAAGACCCTTAAGCGTATTCATGTCAAGGTTTTCTTTTTCACAATACAGGAGGCTGTGTACTGAGCTAAATAAAAGTATCGTTTTATTCATTCAAATTTGCCGCCCTGGGCTGCAGCTCCTATAGCCCCCCCCCCCCCCTAAATCTGCCACTGCTAATATAATAATTATGTTTAAAGGGGAAAACGCTCACACAACTTGTTGATTAAACTCTTTCATAGAAAATTAATGTCTTTTTTTGAAAATATGTAGCCTATTTAGAAATTCGTTAGGCCTACTTTCATTGGTCAACATTAACAAAATAAAGCCATATCATAATTAATTAATGATGAATTAATTTACCTAACTGTGACCTAACTATTGGTTGATGTAACCTAATATTAATTTTATTGCATAACTTGCAGTAATTTTGTATAATAAATGTCTGAAATGTCTAATTTTTGTAGCTTTGAAGATATCAATAATTTGTTTTTCTTATACCTTACGAAATAATAAATAAACATTTTTCCGCAGAGATGTACACTAATATACCGGACAAATAATGCCAGTTAATAATTTGAATGCATTTAACATTATCTCCGACTATTGTAAAATAATGATAGTTTCAAATTTTAATTTACCAGGTGACAGCACTTTACGAATACAAAAATTTGTTCACAAGAGATGAAATGGTTGATAAATTTAGTGTAGATTTCTTATTAAATTTGGAGCGATTTTTAACTGTGAGATTTTTTGCCATACATTTACTATTTCCCAAAAAAAGGTGCCGCCTCACTGAGGAATCGGATCGGCGATGACTATTTTTGCAGATTTATTTTACAATAATTTTGTATTGCTACCAAAATATTGGGATCATGTTGGCATTTTTAGGCAGAAGTTTCACATTGTGCTGCTACCTGGAGACTTTTAAATATACTATTCCAAAATAGTTATTTCTTCAGTAGAATCATAGATCATGAATAATAAATACAATGGTTTTACATTGAGTTATCCAAATACAATGGTAGAATGCTGTCAGGTCAAATTTTAAAACTCAAAAGGGTTAAAAGTTTCTGATCGCTTTTTGTAAAGTGCTGCCATCTGGGGATTTATATACACATATCTGTTATTTTTTGTAACTAGAATGCGCTGTTGTATCAAATATTAAAATCTCAATTAATTTAGTCTTCGGGCCAATTCCGCTAGGTGCTGCACTCTTTACCATTTTAGTTGAACTTTATATTGACTATTGGCAGAAGTTGTCATTTTATATTTAGAAATTAAGTTTATAAGGTGTATTTTCTCAAATGTTTAGAAATAACTTTCATACAAACAAAATACTTAGGTTGAATTTACTGGGTATCAAGTACATGTAATACTTACAAGTTCGTATTGTTTTCTGTCTCCATACTGTTTTGTTTTCATACGTTAAGGCCTACTTTTCCTTTTTTCAACCTAAATCTTTTTCTGGATATTTTTGAAGGACGTTATTTGTAAAACATAGTGAGATATTTTCTATTATTATAGTTTGTGAATTAGATAAACTAATTATTATTGGTCCAAAGTATGTTTTTCGGGATATAAGCTAAAGAAAATAGATGTGTTTTGCAATGTATAAAATGGTAAGGGTACAAACAGTTACAAGTAGGTATATGTACAAACAGGGGGAATAAGAATAAATAACGTTTAAATCTAATTGATATGTAGCCTACATCAAGAGAAGTAGAATTAAAACAAGAATATTTACTGAAAAATTATTTCACTAATCATTAACTGTTTTGAAAATCACGTTTAGAGAATTTCCAGGTTTTCGGGTTACAAGGTTTTTTCAAAATGATCCAAAGTAGTTTTTTAAAACTATTTTAATGTTCAGAAGACCTCGCAAGAGTGATATCTGAGGATGGATGCTTGAGACATCCGAAACTACGGTAGTATGAATACCAATAAGTGGTTCATTAGACGAACAAATATAGGGCTATTTATAAACTTAAGCGTCGGCTTCGGCCATGTTGGCTGACACACCATAACACCAATGTTAAATTAAAATCCAATTTTTTCTCTTTATTTTTGATCGGATAATTATGAACGATATGCCATTTTAAAGCTATGGCCAATGTGCATCCAAATGGCTTTTCCAAAACTAAGAAAATCATTTTGTTTAATATTTACTAACAATTTAAAACATTGATTTTGAATATTTTTTTACGTTGTCACTATCAATTGTAGCGAAAAGTTACCAAGCCATTCAGATGAAGAATTTCGTCCCCAAGAGTTTGGTATTTTTTTTAAGAACGCTATTTGAACAATTGCGGGTTTTAAATGAATTTAGGCTGAATAATGTTCGCGTAACCTACCGCCGCTATAGGGTGAAGCGCTGGAGTCGCAGGTTGCTTTCAGTTTTACTAGAGCCGTCCCTTAATACTGTATTTTAAATTTGGAAAACACCCTTTCACAAGTGACTTGTGTACAAGACATAATTACTAGGGCCTACAAATTTGTAGGACTACATACAAGTCGGTAAACGGACCAGATTGTGTTGGTTCAAAAACAACAGAAAAGACGAAACCCGGAAAACACACTTCTTGTCAAAGCAATAATCATAAAGATTTTCTTTGCTTGAGATTCTAAATAGTCCTCAGCAACACGCCGCGCCGGTAAATGCGTTAAGAGCAAAGGCGTTTTGTTAGCTACAAATTAAAATTGATTGTACACTGGAATAAGTAAAATTACTCTAGTGCAACTAGTAAAGTGTAGTAAAAAAACCGTTTGTGTAAACCGCTTTTATTGGGCTCGCTTGATTTGGCTAGTCCGGGCCTGGTTCAAATCTTTAACATGCATTTTTACGTTCCTTGTAGTATTAAACGTTGTAGTCGTTGTTACTGACCACAGATTAAAATAAAACATTCTCTAGGTCAGACAATCTACGAGAGAACTAAACCAATCACACCATGTGAGAATCGACACATCTAAGATGTGAGAAGCGGGTCCGATTGCGTGGAACAATAGGTCCTGTGAGAACTAAAAGAAACGATGTTTTTATAGGCCTAACTACGGTTTTGTCGCGGTTGTTATCCATGGTAGCTACGGTTGCTATTGAATAACGGGGGTCAGGAACCTTATTGTCTACGGTAGAAGTATTTTGAAGGCGTTGTTTCAGCACTTTTAATGAGGTGTTTAACCAACTCAAGAACCGATAATTTATATTTCTCGTAGAACACTCCAACCATACCTACGAAAACCGAGAAAAAAGTTAAGAGATCTGTAATATTCATGTTGTTGGAGTTGACAAGTAATTCTGTAAATATCGTATTTTTTTAAAAACATTTTCAAAAGTAAATGTATAACCGTTGAGTTTTTTGAGTTCAAGGCAGGACGATTTGATTATGAAACCAAATAATATATATATAGTATGTATATATATTTACTCTTTATGCCAGTTATACTAATAAAAACGGAGGGAGCAGTCTATATCGGGCTGTCAATTGATCACTAGTATACAACTATGTTGGAGGTTACAACTGTAGCAAACTGGACGAGCGGATTATTTAACAAAATTATATAGACTATAAAGGTTGTCTTTTTTAAATAGACCACCATTGGTATCTTGTAAACTATAAACCTGAAATCAAACTTTCCTTGTTTTTGGAGAAATTTAAAAATACTTAGTTAAAATATTTGTAAATGGCCGCCATTATTATTTTGGATTACAAGATATTTTAAGACGTTTTTGTTCTTGGTGATTTTTTTTATACGACTAACTGTTTAAAAGTTCAGGGGTATAATGTTTTAAAAACATCCTAACCGACTGGAAGATATTTTTGTATGGAAACGTTTTGAACCAGTGAACACTATCACTAATATAACGTAGTTTAGACAAACAAATAATTAAAAAAATCAATATATAGGTTTTTTGTTATTTAAAAAAAACCCATAATACAAAGGAATTAAATGACCAAACTAAAAATTTGTCACACTTGACAATGAAGTTGGTAAGAAATGTTCAATATCAGCTGATTCTGAATCCAGAATTTAGTAAAATTCTAAATCATCATAAAATATAGGCTGTTCCATAAGAAATTCGAAAGTTGGCCGCCATTTTCAAATATAAAAACATTAAACACTTTAGTTTAAAATGAGAACTTGTGGCCTAATAAATTGTGGCTTTCGTTAAACAACAATTTGAGCCCTCAACAATAAAATAAATACACAACAGAAAACATTTAAACAAGTTATTACAGTACGTTTTAAAAAACTTCATAGTTGGTCAACTAAAACATTCCGACTAATTCAATATTTATGATAGCTACAGATAGCTTGAGGTAAGAGTGTGTACAATGTACATGCAAACATTGACATTAGTGAATGAAAATAACAAACATGATTACTATTAGTTTACATATCACACCTAAGTTAAGTTAAACTCCCTGTTATTCATATTATAATGCTCATCTCGAAGATTGTGAAGCTGCAGGCATGAAATCACGACAACCAACGGCCTAGAAATAGGTTAGGATTGATTAAAATTTCAACAATGCCAATTTAACAATCTTAAAATTGCCAAGCGGCTATGCCAAGGTGATCGGCTGACGTCGTCGTCCTTGGCTTTGATGCATGCTTCTTGTTCTTCTTATTGTGACATGTGGAAAAGAATTCTCATTTGAATTAATTTTAAATATTATTTTGACATAAACAAGATAATGCTAATTTGAATGAATTTAAATATTTTGACATTTTACAGAAATGTTGAGGGTTTAAACTTGTAGTGACAGAAGTAAAACGCTGCTTTTTAAAAGGCTTAACTGATTTCTGAAACATAAATAACAAATATAGAACAATAATTCACATAATTATTATTGAAGGGGTATAGTAAAAGTAATACTAGGCATAACAAATTAAAATTGTAATTTTATTTCCACTAATGGTGGTCCAATAAAACCGGTAGTGTTTCTAACTAAAATAACGTTACAGGAAATAATATTTACAATTTATTAAAATAGTCAAAATATTTATGTAGTCATGCCATTTTCATTTATGGAATATAGCCTCACGTAGGTGTTTCCCACCGACATCCACACTTGTTTCTAATCTTCTCTGAAAATTTGCCATTACTCGACGTACCATGGACATTGGTATAACAGCAACTTCATTTCTTAGGTATACAGTTCTTTAAATCGGCAATGGTGTTAGGTTTTTGCACCAAAAACTTTGCTCTTAAAACTTTGCCCCGCAACCGAAAATCACAAGCAGTTAGATCCAGAAACCGGGCAGGCCAAGCGCCACCAAAACGTGAAATGAGATGCCCGGGGAACAGTCTTCGTAAAACAGTAATTGACACATATGCCGTGTGCGCAGTCGCTCCGTCTTATTGGCACCATAACGAGTTCATTTCTATTCCAAACCGTTGCAATTGTGGAACTAAAAAGTTCTGAATCATTTCAAAGTATCTTTATTCACAGTTGTTTTCATTTTCAAAGAAATAAGACTCGATAATTCCAAAACGTGCAACACCACACAGTCAATTTGTCACAATGCAGAGTTCGTTGATGGATTTCCCTACACTCGACTCCACGTTCACCGTGCAGTACAGAGCGCCCATAAGCTATGTCAAACGACAGTCTCAGCGATAGTAGCCAACTAAAAAATATCAACTCCCATGCAACGCTCGGAAAGTTGACGCAACCCGCATGAAAATAAACGCGATGTTCACTGTAATGGTAGTAGCATGAATTATCTCCCGTAAGACCTGTACTGCACGGTGGAATTGAGTGTAGGATTCTCACTTGACCAGTAAACGATAATTTTACGTGTTTACGTTACCATATAGCTCAAATGAGCTTCATCAGACATTATTAAACGTTGCAAAATGTTTTCATGATTAAAGAGGTGCAATAATCTTTCACAAAAAATAAGAGACGAAATTCAGGATCAACAGGATTGAGTTTTTGTGCAACTGCTAAACTTGTAAGGTTGTAAACTCAAATCAAGATGTAAAATTCGTTGTAAACTTGTCTTTGAAACTCCTAATGCGGCAGATTGTTTCCGGGTTGATCGATTTGGGCTTTGCAGAAGAGATACTGGCAGATTTTCAATATTGTCTGCAGTAACTAGGCCTACCAGTTGGTTTCATTTTTAATGCAGATGCACACTATTTCTGAAATCTGATTATTCACCTTTTAATAGTATTCCTACACAAGGAAACGCACCACGAAGAGGAACATAGAAAAAATAACCGTTGCGAAGCAGTCACAGACTCATTATTACAAATAAAGCTTCGATAACAAAAGCACGATGTTGCACTGTCCACTTCTTCGTGTTTATTGGATTGGAATGGCATCAGCTGTGTTCTTAATTGTTGCACCAATAAACAAAATAACAGCTGAGAAACAGCTGTTTAAAAAGTTCGGGATTTTATTGGGCCACCCATTTTCATCAGTTCACCAGATCTAAAAACCAATTTCAATGTCACATATCAGTGGATCTTCTGAGTCATGTGAAATAATTGCTCTTGATTTCGCAATTAGTATTATCAAGACATTAAGTATTATTTTTAGTGCATATACTGATTGTTGTTATCTACAATTATTATTGCCAAGATATTTCTCATTTCCTACAGGATGGATTGAAATGAAACATCCCGTAGTTAACTTATCCAATAATCTAAGCAATTATACTTCCCGGTACTTGTATAGTGACAAACGTTTTGTTAGAAATGAATAGGCTTTGATATTACACTTGGATGAAGTAATTGAAATAACCGAATGAGGAATGTACCGTACGACTTAATCTTTCTGTAAACTAAATTATCCGTCTAAGCGATATTGAATTACAGTACATCGAATCTGAAAACAAAGACAGCATTCTTGTCAGCTCGAAGGTAATAACTCAATCCATGGAATGTTCGCGTGGTAGGACACGACTCCTGCGATAAATCCTCGAGGTTTACATATTCTAAATACCTGAGCACCGAGACTGGTACAGCTGATACAGCTCAGCTGTTGTGTCGAGAGGAATATTATGTAAGGCCGTGGATATTTTCGATCGAAGAGGCGCTGGCTGTGAAGGCGACCTATCGACCTATACCCGGGATAGTACTGCCCACTTATGTAACAAATTATGCTACCCACCTGCTTTGATAATCGGATGTCGCATGAGACGATTTTCAGATTTCAATGAGGAAAAACGATAAGTAATCTGCAAAAGAAAGTATGTTTGATCAGTTTGGTCCTTTTGATTTAGGCTTACTCCTTTACCTGAAAGCCTATATAGGCTAAACTTGCAGGCCTATTCAGGCACGACCTAACCGTAACCGTGTAAGATTGAAGTGGTAAAATTGGTTCAAATAGCTGATTATAATGGAAGCTGATTGAAAATATATTGTCAGATATTTTGAAGAAACAGTTCTTTTTTGTGAAACATGCGCAAGTTTTAAAAGGAAAATGTTTGTGTTTAAAATCAGGGCCGGTGCAAGAGGTTTTGGCGCCATAGGCGAAACTATCGTGAAGCGCTCCTACCGGGATGTAGGGGGTATCGAATATATTTGGGTAGAAAAATTTTGAAATATATTATTGAAGCCTGAAAACGTAATTTTAAATCTTTTTTAATGAAATTGAAGCCATTCACTTTATCCCTTATTCCCCTTATAGATTTTCAATAATATAAAGGCCTGATTTTAATTAATATATTCGTAAATAAATGCATGTATTTCTACATATACACAATGTGTAATTGTAGATAAAAATAATTTTGTAGTAATTGTTTGGGTACCGACGTTTGTTTTGATGTATTCCCCTTCTCCTCCACCTCATCCTTTTATTTTAACGATCATCTATTATCCATCTCATCCTCTAGTTATAGAAATAAATATTATAAATGTAATCTAACTTGAAATTATTTAGGTTAGCTACTGGGAAAAAGTATTAAAGTAAACAAAATAATATCAGTCCTTGGTTTACTTGATGTTTGCACACTATTTTTGTAATAGGTTATTATTTGCCTTAAATGCTTTATGTTACTGTTTTTTTTTACTTTATACTTTTACCTTGGAAGTTTTTACATAACAGGAAAATAAAATATTTATAATAATAATAATATTAATTTATTGATTATTGATACATTAATGGTGCATTATTGATTATAAAATGGTATTGATTTATTAATAACAATGTATAGTAATGTAAGTAAACCTCTTAAAGGTTTACATAAGGCTATTTTTTACAGTACCGTAATTTTTAAATTTGAATACATTTATAATGTTTACCGTTTAAATATAAAAAATTTCCGGCACTACTGAAATCGTTGTCAGTAAAAAAAAACCTCCCACAGGCGCCCCTCAGTTCAGGCCTAGTCGCCTGTAGGGTCACGCCGGCCCGGTTTGAAAATAATAAGTGAAAATTCAACAATTATAGTCTAGAATATTGACCCAAAGTCACAATCCGAGGCCGCAAGGTCGAACAAGCGAACGGATCAAAAGCAGAGCGTGAGCCGGGATGGAGGCTGAGGTGGAAACAAATTCTGCTAATATATTTCGTACACGCAGGCAGCTATTCAGATCCCTCGTGAGTAGACCGATTTCCCTAACAATAATTGGTTAAAACCGTAAAACACAAACTTAATTTTCACTGCGGTTAACTTAAAGCGGTTCAACTGCGTGGTCGGTTAAACAAACATTAATATGTTTTTGTTTTCGGTACGAATCATTAAAATTAGTCCTTAAAAAACAAAATATGACTCTCGTGAGTATTCTAGAGGGGTTTTAAAACTTGGTTATCCATTAAACTCTTTTCGATGCATGTCTACTCTTGACGTTGGTAAACAAGTAATGGTTACGCAATTATTCGAGTCAGCAACTAGTAAATACTATATTTTAGTAATTCGCACAATTTGTGAAATTTCCTAATTGTATGAATAAAATAATTTATAAAGATATGTGTAGAAAAAAGTTAATTTTTTTTAAAATCTATGTTGGTTATTAAAGTTTTTAAAGAACGTGTATACAAATACAGCTAAATCATTCCCATCAACTTCACTTTCTCCATCCAAGTATGAAATGTGTGAATAAACAGGACAGCGTTCTTCCAATAAAACTCAAAAGATCGTAATCTCAAACAATACCGAGTATTATAAGCTCTTTTAAAAAAATTCCTTCAAATATTTATACAACAAAGTTTCTTTGCTGTTTTCAAGTTTTAAATTATTCCGGCGTTATTTAAATGAACAATGGGAACGAGTTGAAGGGGGTCTGTAAACACGTTGGCAGGCCGTGACTTACAGCGCCTGCGCAGGAGTGAAAGGACTGAAGAAGATTCACACTTTCACCGCCTCGAGCGCGATTGTGACGCAACTAAAATTATTCATCAGCTGACTTCAAGATGGAAAATGAAGCGGGCTTCGACTAAAACTTATAAACGAGCGTGTACATCACTAACTGTTCCTAGCCATTTTAAAATAGATCGAAACTTTTCGATTCTCGGTATAAAGCTTTTAATTCTCAGTTGCTAAATTTTGTCTTGCTCCTGTTGGAAAGACACAAGCAGGCCCGATGAGAAGGAGGGGCAGGGGGCAAAATTCCAGGAGCCCGAGCTGGGAAGGCCGGGAACTTAAAGACTGTAGTTACCGATGGTCATATAATGAAGCCAATGAATTAATTCAAAACTGAACATTCTTCAGATGTACATTAAGCAATTTTATTAGTTTCGAGTGCACGGGTAAGATAAATATGAGGATTATAATATGAAATAGTCAATAGAGTAAGTTAGGCTATTTGATGGGTGGATGAATCGTTATAAGTTTGCGTGTGCCAAAAAAAAAAAACAAACGAAACGTACTGTGATTTGTAAGTTAGTTTGAAAATTACAAACGTATTTCCCAGTGTTTGAGTATCTTTGTGATAATTTTGTTGTCTGCCTGTTTCCGTGGCCCAGGCAGATAGATCTTTTAGTGTCCTCAGTAGATTAAAAAACTGAAGGACAATGGTCCTAACTTGAAAATGGCTGAATAGCCGAAACGGCCGTCGTTGGACGTGTGAAATTTGACTATTGGACGGTAAGTTCAAGAAGTTTATTTAAAAAACTGTTCTAGGTCTACAAGGGACAGCAGATGTTGACTGACCTTGGAATTTTATCAATTGAATCCAAACTGGCAAGAACCGTTTGTTTTGAATCTGTATTTCAAAAATTTGTACAAAAAAGACCAGAAAAGCGTTGCTCTAACAGGTCTGATAGTCTTTAAGATATAGGTAGTTAACTTAGTAGCTACAAAATCAGTTTTATTATTTTCTCTAAACATATATTATTATTATCCATGATAAATATAATAAATATAGTACTATTCAAACAACATGGTATAGTTTCAATACAAAACTACAAATGTAGCCTAGTAGTTTTCAGAAAACTTAATGCGCAATTCTTATTTATTAAGAACTAGTGCACCCAGCAATGCTTCGCTATTGCTTGATTTAATTTAAAGGGTACCGTAGTCAAGTTATTCTATTTCATTACATTGACTTATTGTACATTACAGTGATCGAATTGTAAAATGGTTTTTATGCCACTTAAGAATTTACTACACAAATGTAGATTTATAGTTTGTAAACCTTTATAGGCCTATAAAATACAGTAAAACTTTTGTAAGAATTATAATAAACCTGATTCTAAATTAGCCAAATTGGTTGCAAATAAACGTATTTTGGTTCATTGTAGGCCTAACCTAAAATTATGTTAAGTTTTTTATCCAAATCAGCTGTTTTATATATAATATGTTACAACCAATGTTTGAATTGAATTAAAATATAGTAAGCATTTTTAGTTGATTTTTGTTGTTTTTTTTTTGTTAGCTTTAAGTTGACCAATCTAACCTAAAAAAGTTATTGGTTTTGAAGAATAATAAACTGATTATAAATGCTAAATAAAGTTGCTATGGTAATGAATGTAAACAAACATGTGTTACTAAGCATTTTATTAGAACAGCTGTTTCGTGAGTTATGGTCTTGGGTTCATGGAAAAAAGGATGTTCAGTTTTCCTGAATTTGAAACTTTTCGGGAAACTTTTCAAAATTGTCTTTATATAAAAACCTAATTCGGACTATTACGAACATTTTTAAACAAAACAATAGCCAAATTGGTACAGCCGTTCTCAAGTGATGCGCTTACAAAGGAACAGCAATTCATTTTTATTATATAGATTTAACAAATTGAAAGTAAAAATTATTTCAAATTAAGTATTATGTATACGAAAACAAGATATTAGGACGCTATCACCAATATAGCAATGCACACTTTCGTTGCGTTTTCAAAGCTTAGGCCTACTTTCTTCACTACGTAGTGGTAGTTGCACTTCTGACAGAATTGCTGTACTGTATGAACGCTTATTTCCACTTTGACTTCAATTTCCTAAGGGTGTTTAAGTTTCACGCTTTCACAAACTTAAAAAGCCGTTAAGCATTGTAAAGTACGCTATCAAGGATGAAAATAATGACAATTTCTTAATAGCTATAGCAATCATGCAGCAGTTAAGATCAAAACTGCTGCAATTTAGGGTACTTAACGTATTTAGTACCTAGTTAGTAAGTACACCATTACGTGTAGAAAATTAAGAGTTTGTTGGTTTAAAAATCCATTACATTATTCTGTAATATTGGGAGGGAGCCCTTCAGCCCTTCCTAATATTTTGCCTCCTAGCCCTGGCGTGGCTCTGGACACAAATACAGTTAGTTACATCTTATAGGCTGAAATTTCGTTTTTTATTGTTATGATTCATTAGGAACAGTAAAGCCATTTTGTACCAAATTGTTTTAACAAATACATAGAAGAAAACAAAATTGAAATACGAATGTCAGCTAAATCTTATCCGTTTCATGACTATTGTGAAAAACAAACTAATGTAATCATACTTCCTGAGCTGTAAGGAAGATCGACATATTTTTTGCTTTTATAACTGACTAGCGAAAACCCCGTTGGAACCTTCTATACACATAATCATGTGATTTTTTTCATAATAAAGGTGTAGGATTAATAATAACTAGAAAGCTAAGATGGTAAATAATGTTAAAATGTTCAAATCAAATTATTTCGTACATTTTATAACAGCAGTTATAATAAAGGTTAAAAGAACCTGCAAGGCTCAGGTCTACACTTTAATAAAAACCTAAACTAAAAGTTAGAAATACAAATAATTGCTTCAAAAAAGTTTGAAATCAGCTGTTAATGGAAATATTGGATCAACCAGCTGATTTATATGTTATTTTATTCAATAGGTTGCTATGGTGATAAATGTAAATAAATGTGTCGATTCATCAGTCTAGGCCTAACCTGATAATTTTTTCCGAATAAATTTACAAATAAATATTGAAATAAAAAATGTTTTTATCAAAATGAATTCCAGCCTATGTTACTCAGGGATAGTGTAGCCTTTTATTAGTAAAACATTTTTTTCAGTCGGTTCAGTAGTTCGAGATGTTACCCCCTACACACAAACAAACAAATTTGACCTCTTTATAATAGTAGTATAATAGAAGAGTCTCAGTATCCGATAAGGTTTCTTGAATGGCTTTTGTTTAGTAATTAGGTTTCCTTCTGTTGTTTATATCACAAGAGGAAAGGTAGGATGAATAAACTAGGCTGTTTGATTTGCGATTAATTAAAGCTCTTTACAATATTGTGCTTTTAGAGTTTGTAGTCTTTTCTTATTCATAAAAAAAAAATCAAGAAGCTCTACACTGATTTGTCATGCCGGCTCAAGAGCATCTCTAGCTTAATTAGAAAATTTGAACTTTTTTCTATAATTAACTCATGTCTTTATGTAAAGCATCTTTAACTGGTAAGATTCATGTTTCTTTGGTATCCAAGTCAACGTAATACAATAAGCTTACTTACTTTATTTCCGTCACGTGACTTACTTCTCTCTTTTTTTTTAATATGTACTCAGTGTTTGTGTTTATGTATTTTTTGTGTAATGTTTGACGACCTCGCAAGAGTGATAAGTGTCTGATAATGGAGTAAATCTCCGAAACGCGTCATACAAAAAAAGAGAAGTAAGTCACGTGACGGAAATAAAGTAAGTAATTAAGCTTAATTAGCTGGTAAATTTGATCAAATTTGGGTTTTTGACATGAGAATGGGTTTGCAGACTTAAAGATGTTTTGTTAAACCGTTTATTTATTAATATTTTCTATAGAAAACGTGAGAAAAATAACTCAAAACTAGAAAAGTAGATTGTGACTAAAGATGATGTCAACACAAAAAGAAGAAGAAGAGAGGGGGACCGAAGCATGTATTGCCAATGTTATAAATACCGGCCAAAATAATTGCGAGAACACTGCAAAAATCGTGACTAACGGGCAGAGAGCTAACCTTTAAGAAGACCCGTGAAAAGGTGAAGGTCGAACGAGATGTTCTCAGGAATCTTAAATATTCCACAAGCATAATGCAACAGCACCGTTAGCCTAAGTCAAGTTGAGTCTTGTATAGCTAAGGGCTTTCCGGTAATTGTGCAATATAAACATAATCACACATTACGTTGTTAATTGAATATTTAAAAATTAAAATATATATTATTTGTATGGATAATCATAGGAATTCTGTAAAAATAATGTCTTATTTGAGTCTTCGTTGAATACATAATTAACAGAGATCTATAATCAGCCCATATTGGTTTTTAATGTTATAAAAGTTTTTCCTTAATTTAAAGGAAACTGTAAATTTGTAATAATCCATCTCAATGTAAATGGTCACGAAAAAGAAGAAGCCAAAAGTACTAAACCAAATGAAGTAAAATAAAACAAAAATAACGATAATAGAAATAAATTAAAAGAATAGATTCAAGTTTCTCAAAAGTCTGTGAATGGTTTTATATTTTTGTAACCATTGCAGTTTACGCAACAAAATTTGGTACATTGTTTCTCTAAAAAAAAAAGAGTTTTTGAAACAATTATGATTTTTTAATCACCTTGGGGGGACGGCCCGCAAGGAGTCGGAAGAAAATCTTAAATAGGAGCACAGGTCGAGTTGTACATCAAATTAAAGGTCTACCTCAGGAGAACACAAGGCCGCAAATCAGACATCAAAAGGTTCACCCTAAACAAAATGGCGACCGTTTAAAGCTACAATATTGGGCTTTTTGAAAATGGATTAATTTTATTTGTTGGCAAAAGATTTAAAAGCAAAGTACATTATCTAAAATGTATATAATTTTTATATACAACATGTTCTGGGACCATGATCGGTGTTCATGAACTACTCCCGACCATAGAGTCACTGCAATAGCCCATCTTTCCTATGGAAATTCACTAAAAATGCTCCAAATTTTTTATAGTTTGTGGTGCAAATGAACTGAATCCGACCGACTCTAGTTTCTTTCTTTAGAAGTTTGCATAGGTGCATCTAAAAAGAATGTTGTCCAGCGTCATCTTAAAACTAGTTAGATCAATGAAGGAATTCTTTAACACCATGTGGTCAACTCTATTTGACAGCAAAAGAACAATTATTGTCCAAATGATAAGGTGTTATACTCTGTCCGAACAGACGTGCGCTTTAAGTCATAAAATCAATCCTCACTCCCACACGCGCAGACACACTCACACGGCCTACCTGCTTAATGGTTCTCCTATTAATCACCGACTAGCCCTTGTGCTACAAAATCACATTTTTCTGACCGTTAACTTTACTTAATTTTTACTCTAATTACTGAACTCTATAGCCCGTCTCAACGTAAGTTGAGGCAAGGAGGGTGGGTAATTAGGGTCGGTCTTAACCGTCATAAAACTGACCCTTATTAATTCCGCCTGAGTGAACCTGTAGGACACTCTAGTAAAAATTGCAATTCAGTATGTCTTAAGTCAAAATGAAAAAAACGATATCATATTTCGTTTCATGATATTTTCCAGATAATTTTGATACCAAATTTGATTACATTTGGCCAACTTTGAGCTGTACTAGCATTATAAACTTTCTTAATTGAATTAACACTACTAATATAGTTTACACCAATAAAGCCACAAAAATGTACTAGAGAAGTTCATATTTAAATCTATACTAATATTATAAAGAGGTAAAGTTTGTTTTCTTTGTTTGTATGTAGGGGGTAATCTCTGGCATTACTGAACCGATTGAAAAAATAGTTTTACTGATAAAAAGCTACACTATCCCTGAGTAACATAGACTATAATTCATTTCGATAAAAACCTTTTTTATTTCAATATTTGTAAATTTAGTCGGGACAATTCTTAGGTTAGGCCTAGAATAATAAACCAACACATGTATTTACATTTATTACCATAGCAACCAATTGAATAAAAAAACAGATAATATAGCTGTTTGCTCCAATTAACAGCTGATTTCAAAATTTGAAGCAATTATTTTTGTATTTCTAGGTTTTAGGCTAGGGTTTTAAAGTGTAGACCTGAGCCTAGCTGGTTCTTTTAACAATTATTATAACTGCTTTTACCAAATATAAAAAATAATTTGATTTGAATATTTATCATTATTTACCATCTTAGTTTTGAGGTTATTATTAATCCTACACCTTTATTATAAATAAAACATAACATATGTTTGCAGAAGGTTCCATTGGGGGTTGGCGTGCGGAGCACGCATTGGTCTCCCCTAGTATGTAATAAATAATCATTATTTGAGCAAAAAAAAAAAAAACTCGATACTCTATCGTTATTTACCATAATACAAACAATTGTGTCTTTGAACCATGTTAATCGGCCGACTTCCCTGTCCGACATATTGAATCTGAGCAATGCTACAAAATAAGTAGTTTTATCTGATAATTCGTGGAATAAATTTTAAAATTTGGTTTCATTTTGAAGTACTGTCATATGCGGATGTTGATTGCTAAATAAATTTTTAAAAACTGAGTTATTGTTTTCATAAAGGTATGATATAAGTAGTAAAAAATAGTAAAATTCTTTACTCAGTTGCAAAAAGAGATATTGCACAAAACCTTAGCAATCAACACCCACGATCTATTTTAGTTTAAGAAAAAAATACAGCTTTCGTTTTTTGACAAAAGTTTTAAATATCACATATGGTAATTATAATATGTTATTACTATTTATTAGTATTATTATGTTGCGTTAATTAATGCAATATAATTAATACCGCTTTATCATTAATAATAAAAATTTTATTTTGTAATTTCTTGTATTGAAAAAAAAACAGTTACTACACTTTAAGTCGGCCGATTAACATGGGACAAACACACAATTAATTGTTTGTATTATGATAAATAACGATACAGTATCGAATTTTTTGTCAAAATGATTATTTATTACATTTTTAAATATGAACTTCTCTAGTACATTTGTGTGGCTTTATTGTTGTAAGCCGTATTAGTAATGTTAATTCAACTAAGAAAGTTTATAATGCTAGTACAGCTCAAAGTTGGCCAAATTTAATCAAATTTGGTATCAAAATTATCAGGAAAATATCATGAAACGAAATATGATATCGTTTTTTTATTTTGACTTAAGACATACTGAATTGCAATTTTATACTAGAGTGTCCTACAGGTTCACTCAGGCGGAATTAATAAGGGTCAGTTTTATGACGGTTAGACCGACCATAATTACCCACCCTCCTTGACTCAACTTAAGTTGAGACGGGCTATAAATATTATTCCTCGCAAATTGAGTCCAACTACGGTACAATTGTGACAACTCTAAGCGGTTTTACGGTCAGTAGGTTACACAATCACAAATTTGACTACTTAAAAATTGTTATTGACATTTTATTTGAATTAGCACGATCACAATAACATACTTTACAGTAGGCTAATTCTAGAAGTGATTTCAAACGTATGCAAAAATCAAAGAAACTAAAAAATCAGAATAAATATAACAGTGAACGTATACTAAGAGTAAAATAAAAATAGGTACACTTGTAAATCGGAACATACAAAATGCTTATACCATATTTGAACCAAATATCTTAACTATTTCTGGAGTTACAGTGAATTTTTGAACAAAATGGAGGATAGTGATTAAACTAAAAAAAATGGTGGATAGTGATTAAGCCGAATTAAAAGTTACTAAATATGTTTCATTTATTTTACTGAATACAATTCGATCCTGTATAATCCGCTACGGGTTTTGTGACACTGTATAATTATAATGAAATAACACATATTATTTTACATTTTAACATTAAAATCATTAGGTACAGTATATATAAAGCAGCAGAAGAGTAATGGTTGCTTTGAAATCACGGCATGATGAATGTAACAGTAAAAGGTATTTCAAGCTCACTCTGCGAGAACTATCCAAAGCACTAATTTTTAAATAAATTTAAAAAATTCCTACTCCGACTCGATCGATTTTATTTTACCATTTCGACATCTTTCTGATGATGGGTCTTAGATTCCGAAACACTTAACTCCAAGTTACAAATAAAATCACACGATTGAATAAATTTAATCTTATTTTAAAATATGGTGTATAGCTAATCAATCTGTTTATAGCTATTCAGGGCTATAGAATACATTGTTAATGAAGTATTTTACAGACCTGATAGCTAATATTAAAGTTAATATTTATGGGTCTTAATAAAGTTTCCCTCGGGGGCAAGACCACAAGTACTAAAAACGTAATTCACAAAAATTCCAATAGTCCTAAACTGAATAAAGTACTTAACTATTTATACTCACTCAATTAGCTATTGTGATACATACAAATGTAAAATAAAGATTATGAGTGTAATTAATTTGAAGTGAAGTGTTTGGATGTAGGTCCTAAAACCTGTTCTGGCATTGCAGGTATTGGAAAATAATACTATCCTTTTAAATAATATAGAGCTCTGTTCACGGTATTCCCAGCTATATAGTCACTAATAAGTATAGTATTAGAAACACAATAATATGTTTTACTTTCAAGTAAGTTACTAATCTGAATGATGCCGTTTGAATTTCATGGCCGTTGTATGCAAGACAATTGATAGACACAAATCTGACTACACAACCAAATAAAATTATGTTTTAATAACGGTTATGAGAAACTAGTAAGCCCCCGTGAAAAATCCCTGGCAAATTAATTAGATACACATCAGAAACATATTATTTAAAAAAATACTATTTAAGAACAACTGACTTTATCTAGGCCTACTTAACTATGCTGACGGGGATTTTTAACTCGGTAATTGTGTACAATTAAAAGATTATAAAACTGTAGGCCATAGGCCTATTTGTTAAAATGTTGTATTTATATACATTATTAGCCTATATATATCTACGAAAGATAAAAATATTATCTTTTAATTGTTTTTTATTTCATATTCATAGATAAAATGATTTAGAAGTTATTAATATTATAGTGAATAAATTAATAATCGAATATGTTTATAAGTTACATGAAGATCTGCGAATGATCCCGAAATTAAACGAATAGTTATCTCTTTAAATTTGAATAAACGAATATATTGTTGACTAGCTGCCCGATCCGGTTTTGCACAGGTAGAAAAATCAAAGTTAAATGTATATTAACAAAAAAATATATCAATAAATATATTACACTATGTGTTTCTTATGGGGATTTTTAGTAACTTTGACCCCCCAATCCACCCCTAAAATTTCGAATTTTTTTAAAACATTTCTTAGCGAGCACCTAGGGCCCTAGAGGAAGCTATATACCAAAATTCATTCCAATCCATTCGGTGGGATTTTTAGTAACTTTGAACCCCCCCAAACCCCCTGAAATTTCGAATTTTATTCAAACCTTTCTTAGCGAGCACCTAGGGCCCTAAAGGAAGCTACGTACCAAATTTCATTGCAATCCGTTCTGCAGTTTTTGAGAAATCGTGATGAGTGAGTCAGGGAGTGAGTGGTATTTGGCTTTTATATATAATAGATAAAAGGTTGTATTTATTATTCAGTTTATAACACCAAAGCAAATCTTATAACGTATTTTAACATACTTTAGTTCTATAACGCATATTTAAAAAAAATCAACTTCACAAGAAATTATAATGATTGGAGTTGTAAACATAACCCCAAAAAGTATAATCTACGCTGGGTTTTGTTTAAGTATTACAGATGATGGGTGAAATCAGCTGTTATACTATATGTTATTGTCGTACGTACGGACGTGCACTCGCTTTTATAGGAGTTGATAATAATGATAGTTAATAATCAAAATAATATTGTAATAGTAATAATTATAATCAGTGCCTGCACATTATCTCGTGTAAAAAAGTTGGTAAAAATTGTCGATCTTTGACGATTGACTGTGGCTAAACCAATGAATAAATTTTAATGTTTAAGGCTCGGCTCCCTACATTCAAAACGGCGAAGTTGGGTACCAATTTCAATGTTAAATAACCAAAACATACCTTCACTATTAAGCATATTTTTGTGTTGTTTTTGTCAAAAAAACGAAAGCTGTATTTTTTTTCTTAAAGTAAAATAGATTGTGGGTGTTGATTGCTAAGGTTTTTTGCAATATCTCTTTTAGTAACTGAGTAAAAAATTAATAAAGTTTACTATTTTTTACCATTTATATCATACGTTTATGAAAACAATAAAACGGTATTTGAAAATGTATTCAGCAATCAACATCCGCATATGACAATACTTCAAGATGAAACCAAATTTTTATATTTATTCCACGAATTAACGGGAAAAAGTGACTTATTCTGGTAGCATTGCTCTTATGGGAATCAGATCCAATATGGCGGACACTGTAGCGCCCCCTTAAGAGCTCATAAGGTGCAAAATTGTGTCTTCTTTAATTCATTCTTCCGTATTATAAGTTGGTTCCGAGTTCTAATCTAAAACCCGAAAAAGTGCCAACATTTCGCGTGTTTTCGGCTCCGAAATGTTTTGCCATGCTCAGAAACTATAGGAAACTCATATTGCTCACGTTTGGGATGCCCAAAGAGGATTAACATTGTTTCAAGCTTTTGATTATTTTTCAGGAAGCACGGCCTTTTTCGGACTAATTTACCTGGGCTGTAAGGGACTAGTTGGGAAAATAATTTGAAAAATTACACCATATTTTAAGGAAATATGTACTCCTACATCTTTAAAATGTACCGTATTATTATATTGAGAAAATATCAACAGAAAGGTTGTTTTAAATTATATTTGATTCCAGGTAAAATACACTAACCAACAACGTCGTATTTCTAAACCCTGTGTTTTAAAAAGATATGTAGACTACACAAAACTAAAACAATTCCCTTGTATCTTCTACGACCTTAGAATTCTTGAGTTCACCTCATTACACTAGGGTACTTCAAAACTGAAAATACACGTTTGTTATGCAACAGGTGAAAACAAGCACCTAAACCTTGAATACCGTCGTTTAAGTCTAGATTTATTATCCATCAATCTAGGCTATGCAGCCTATGCTTATTCTAGAAAGTATGTTTTGACTAAGTGGGATATCAGTTACATAAAAAATTCTCTTTGTTCTTTAGCGACGCGACGGTAGATTGGTTAGGCAGTTTGTCTTTGTGAATAGCCATGAAATTATTAAAATATTATGAAAAAATAAACATTTACAACAAAATATATAACCAAATATTAAAACAACAACTACATACAATAATTCGATCAACCGCTGACAAGAGTTAGGCGAATTTCCAAAATTAATTTTATGTATTATGTTTTAGGATTTCATCTATTTTGAAATAGACTAATTGGTCTACTCATGAAGGCGCTGAATAGCTGCCTACGTGTACGAAATATATTAGTAGAATTTGTTTGCCCCTCAGCCTCCAGCCCCGGCTTACGCGCTTTTCGTTCCGCTCGCAGCAGAAACACTCGCTTTGCCAGTTGGCACCTCAACCATGTGGCCTCGAACTATAGATTGCAATTTTCTGAATTGCACCTCGACCTTGAGCCCTAGAATTATGGACTGCTTCGCTTCGCTTGCTGCGGACAAACTTGCATTTTTTGGTATTTTACGTTTTGATCGATTTCGAGGAAGCCAGATGATTTGGGGGAATAAGGACGTGTAAAAAAACAAAATGTGCAGAATAATCTCCCATATTTAGGTTTTTATATAAAATAAAAAAAAAATTAATTCTAGTACGAAAAATCTCAAAAATCTTTACTTCCGTTGAAAAAAACGCATTTCCGATTGTTGGATGTTTTGGAAAACTAAATCGTACGACTTAAAAAACCAATGAATGTAACAAAAAAATTGGACCAAATCGGACGTAAAATGCGGCCGTTAGAGTGCCAACACAAATATACATTTATTTTTTACAGAATATTGTTTTTACCGACTGTCAAGTGACTTTAATATAACATTTGTAATGACACCCCAAAACGTGTTAAGGGGTCCATGAGCACCGATGGTCTCCCGACCTTAGGTCTCTCCAAAAGAGTTGCTGCAACAGTTCATCCATATTTCCTACGGAAATTCGCTAATAATTCAAAATGGAGTTTACAAATGACAGTACAGTTAATTATAATACTTATTACTGAGGCGACGTTGTAAACCGTTTTTAAACTTGATTTGTGCGTTAAGCGACAAGTGACGGAGACATACGACCGAGGCAGTCAATTAGGAAGCGAGGCAGAGACACCCAGTTTTGTCGCTCTACAATTTAACTATGCGACCGAGACACGCGACACATAGTCTGAAGTAGCAGTTGCTATACAAAAATTTCACAAGATTTTGTTAAGGGGTTAACAATTTTTGTTTGGGATTTTCAAATTAATTGCAATATCAAAAATTAAAATTTCATAATTTGTAAAAATTAAAATCATTAACATTAATCTGGTTTTTACATCTATCGGATATACAAGCAACAATTACATGCATTTTCATATGGTTTATTTATTAATCAAAACATGATAGACTCCGCAAGCCAAGTAAAAAAAACACTTAATTTACATAACAATTAATTAATAAAGATAGTCAAAATAAAATACAAATGGTTAATAAGATATTAACGTTTTTATTTCGGAGTATGATAGTAAAGTTTAACCCTACTGTGTTGTGCCTATAAAAAAAAGTTAGTTTTAAAAAGAAAAACTAGTTTGGCGGTACATATTGGTCAAAATTGGCCGATTTAAACCAAATTTAGTATAAAAATAATCGAAATTTAAATACTAAACGTAATATGATAATGATTTTTAATAATTTTTGACAACAATTTAACTAACTTTTTGGTATTACGCACCTAGTACTTGTTTTCATTGATTGCAGCCAAGCGACACTAATTAGGGTTGGACGGGCGGAAGAAGCTAACCTTTCTTGGTTCAGAGTTACGCTGTCCGCAACTATAATAACGTTTGACCATACAAAAAGGGGCCTAGAATTATAAAACTGATGGCCTATATGCTTAAATATTGTCGTAGAGTTTTATTTTGCAATATTATAAGTGTATATATTTATTATTTATGTAAGTTACAAATTTTAAACGAATCGGATGAATATTTTTTTAATAAATCAATTTTTAATAAAAACATATTTATTGATAATTATGCGTTCATAAAGTTGCTGGCCTATTTAGTTTAAAATTATCGTAGATGTACTTTTTTTAATTATATTTATACATACCCTATACTGTTTATGTATATTTTTAATTTCATACAAATAGTAACACATGACTGTCGCACACCCCTGTCTCGGGATGCGGATTCATCTTCGTATAATTACTCGGGTAGGAGTCCCGAAGCGACCATAGTCTGTGGCCTGTCTCGGTCGTCTGTCTCTGTCGCTTGTTGCGCAACGGTACTTTTAGAGTTGTCGAATTCGCTGTCCTCGGTCGCTTGGTAGGTTTCGTTGTCGACCAAACATTGTATATTTTGTTTTCCAAGCTATCCCACAGCTTGAAAACAACTATTGTTTTAACCCTTTGTTGCCCGACGGTAGTTTTAAGTACCTCCCAATTTAACTGCCTTTATAAAAGGTAACAGTGGCTTTATCTACAAGTTGAGCCATGGAGGTACTTTAGAGTACCATTGCAGGTCTGTAAAACATCAGGTCTACACCTAGTTTCAACAAATGCCACCAGAAAGCAGGACTTACTTGGCTAGTGCTTGCTTTCAATTGACAATTTATATGGTGTGATTTCCCCAATTTTTTAAAACATGTTCTAGTCTTTCATTTGTCAGTATTTTGTATTAAAAGTTTAGCATATTGCTTTAAATTAATTACTTAACTTAATAAGAACTGATCTAAGTTATTATTATAAACCTCTCACACATACATATTAGACAGATTAAAACTTAAGAGCAACCAAGCAAACTTCCTATAACCGCTCCTAGATGGTGCCGACAAACTTTATTTTACTTTACACGGAATATATATACCGATAGTAAAGAAACTGTAGTTTTGTTAATTTGTCATTTTTATTTCATGAAGCCGTAGTCTAGTGGTAACGAAGCGTCTTTCTGACCACAAGATGCCGAGTTTGAATCTAGGCTAGGGAGACCAGATATCTAATCATATCTGTGGTTTGAGGGTAGGAGGGCGGAAGTAAAGCAAATGGTGGTTGGCTCGCTTCCAAGCTGACGGGATATGACTAGATATCTGGTCTCCGGGTGGGGCTGTTTTGCGTAATTTTACTAAGGTATTTATAAATGTATATATATATAATTACTAAAAAAAAAATATATATTTTACCTTAGTTAACCTTAGTTAATCACAAAAATAAAGAAATATATAGTTTTTTCAAATTTTATCACTTCTTGGTCCTCAAAGGGTTAAACTCGGGTCTTCACGAACCGGGGACCTCGAGGTTTGGAGTCTGGTAGGCTAACCTATCGGTTCATACCAAAAATTGTTAAAGCATGTGGGAGTTAATGACATGTTGTGAAATCTTGTTAAGTTGTCTACTACTGGGTACGTAATGCTTATAATAGATCCCATGGAAGTGTTTACAAACAGTTACGTTTTATCTTTTTTAAAGAGGAATGTATATAATATAAAATAGATAACATATATATATATATATATATATATATATATTAATACAGAATGATTAGAAAATTGAATAAAAAATGTACAAAGTTCATTGGATAATAACGCAACATATAAATATTTTAGACGATGAAGTTTTCTAAGTGACTGAAAGAAGGCAGTGTATTGGAAATTGTGATTATTTATGCTCCACAATATTCAAGTACGGTTTTTGTAAAGCTAAATTCTGAGAAACTACTTGACCGATATGTTGAGGTGCCAACACCTGCTGCTACCATCTCTGAACAATGGTAAGCACACTAGGCCTGTTGTTTTCTAAAGAATTGGTTCGAAACTTCAAACTCTGTTGTGACCATCAGCGGAGCTATTACTAAACTTTTCGTTAAGATCAGCTGGTTTCAAAGTGTATTAATTTATAATGGTATATTTATTTTTTTTTAAATTGTAAGATCATATCTGACCTATAAATCCTTAAGGCCGTTGATAAAAAATGGAATAAAGTTACAAATCCATATCAATCAATATTTTTACTAGTCCCAATAATAAAACGAGAATTAAGGCAGTCCCGATTTGATTTGTTGGTAAGCGTTTAAAAAGTAATGTTAGTTTAATATTCTTATGGACATGACTTGTTAAGTGATAAGAGTGTATCCTTAATAGAAGACTTAATAAATGCTAACTTTTTGTACGATGGTTATTCAGAAGAGAAATTAAAATAAAACCTCACTGCCATTCCTTTAAACTACAATAATTATATGTGGCCAACAAAAATATTTCCACACAATAATATGTATCTCCACAATAATATGGTATGTCCACAAAAATATCTGGTGCGCTATACGCGATTTCATAAGCATAAGGTGCATTTTGCTTTTTAAATCCTTTACCTTAAGGAACAAAATACAATTTAGAAACTGGCATAATATGTGTTCGTTTCAGTTATTTTCACTACGCACTTTCTCTATTGGTATGGGTTTTGTAAGTACTACTGGACGGGTAAACGATCTCGGTTGACTATTTTCCTGTTTTATAATAAAGCCTAAATAATCTATGTCATATAGCTACTATTCATATACTATACTGCTATTCTAATATAAAACTGATTCTAGCATAAAACTGTGACAATTTTAAAGTAACAACATCTCAAATAAAATTAAAAGAACAATGAAATCAAATAAAAGTAACTAAAAGGCAAACCACAAAATCATTAATTGTGTTAATAATTTTTACGTCTTTTCAATTTTTTAATAGGAATTTTGACGGAAATGATGATTGATTATTCCAGAGGCACTTGGATGTAAGTTGCGTGGGTGGGGTGGCCGGGGGATTCTGTGACCTGTACATAATGTAAGATATAGACCGAAATAGACGCACAATACACCCAACATTTTTGTCCATCATTTTTCATTTTTAATAAGAGCTTTTAATATTTTCGGAATAGAATGTAGCCTAAAATATTCTCTGAAAAGTCCTCTACATGTTAATGAGAGTTTCGTCAAAATCGGTTCAGCCATTCCGGAGATTAGCTCGGACAAACAAACATTTATAAATGTGTGTTTAGGGTTGGTAATGCGTGAATAACCATATGAGCTAAAAAAAGCTTGTATTTTGAAATCACTGACAGACACTTCAATTTTATTTCTATGTGTAAATAAATGATTGAGTGCAGTGTGCAATAAATGGTTGAATTAAACTAAACGAATGCAAAGTAAGTGAATTAAGTCAAATTTATACGTAAGTGAAATACATTTTAATTTATTTTAAGTATCAAATTTAAAAAATGCAATAATATTCAAATTTTGTTTAGTAACAAATATTAAATTTTATTTGTATTGAATGTACAGTATTTCAATTTATAACCTTACTAGTGACCATGCTTCGCTATTGCACGATTTAATTTTAAGGGCAGTTATCCCTTTTCATTACTTTGACGTAAGTAATCAAATTGTAAATGGTTTTTATGTCACTCTTAAGAATAATATTACATACATTTAGCTATATAGCTTTTAGGAAGTTGTAGTGTAATTTATTTGTATTGTATAGGGGTGCTAACATATTTTAATATATTTGTTTGTAGCGAACATATTATCTAAACAATCCTGTTACTAATATGTGTAAATTATGAAATTTGTTAAGTTGTTTTTAGCATAAAGAAAAAGTAAGTGTATTAATGGATATTTAATTTTAAGGGTAGTTATTTCATTTTATCCCTTTGAATTAAGTAACTGAATTGCAAATAGTTTTTTATATAGCCTAAAAAGAATATTAATTCATAATTTTAGCTTTATAGTTTGTAGGAAGTTAGTTTAATTTATATTTATTGTATAGTGGTAGCAACCCTATTTCAACCATCTTAGACTGTAGTAATTGTAACGTCTAAACACTCCTGAAAATGATATGGATAAATTGTTAAATTTTTAGTGAAAAGGGGTTAATAGTTTTTGAGTCTATAGTGGACAAAGAAAAAAAGATACAAAAGATGCAAATTAATTTTTATGTAGAGAGATTAACAACAAATTAGTCAAAACTAATGTATTGCATTCTCAATTACATATTCAGTCCAGTTTAATATGTCATTGATTGTCAGACCCAGATCTCTAAGAAAAAAGATTTGGTAGAGAGAAAGAGATAGGAAGGGGGGGTTGAGAGTCGGGGAGGGATAGAAAGTAATCGAAATTTAGTACGGAAATAAAAACATTTATAATACAAACGAACTGTGTTTTTTTAATAAAACGGAAAATTACAATTAAATAGTTAGTAAAAACCCCATTTAGAAAACCAAAATGAAATTGATAAAATAAATAGTGTTTGAAAAAATAAAACAATAGACTTATCCTGATGATGATCATCTGCCAGAAAATGACTACAGTTAAAGAGAGAAGGAGAGACTTAAATGACACGTTAAATTTGACCTACTAATGGAACTCATCAATATACACGTACAGCATATTAATATAAGTTTAATTATGTTTTTAAACTTGACTTGGACTCTTTCATTTGTGATTATGCCAAGTAAAGAAGAATAAACATTGCACAAAGGTCGATATTTTTGACGTGTACAATAGTAGAAACCACTGTTGGAGGTGGGGCCATGCTTTCCCTAGACTTCCCTTTCACTAGCCCCAAGTTGCAGTTGGCCCATGACATTTCCCTAAACTGGCATTCTTTCACCGTCATTATTTTAGTTTAACGACGGACGACCTTGACCCCAAATTTGAAACTAGGCAAGAGTTTTAATTTTATGTAGTCACACCCTTAAAGTAAACACTTGTTTATGTATATTTTTGCATTTTTTTTGTTAACACTTAATAAGACCATTAAAAAATCTGTGTATGTTTATATATGTATCTGTGTATGTTCACCACAAACCATGTTATTGTTAAAATATACAGTTTGCTGCTTAAACTTATGTTTTGTACTGCATTGTAACCCAACACTATTATTGCAATCCCAATCGCAGACTTTATGCCCATGTTTAGATAATTTCCTTTAACTGTATAATTTGAAAACGTTGAAGTTTATTATTTGATGAAATAAATGAATAAATCATAAATGCTGACTTACTAGAAGTAAACCAAAATATGCAATTAAATTTAAAGAGCATTTAAAGATGGTGATTTTGTAATGTGTATTCGGTATGGTTACTATGTCTATAAACAATGACTTGTCATCATAAAGCAACATTATTTCAGAATGGCATGTGTGTGAATTATAGCTTTATGGTTACGGAGATAAAGTAATGGCTTTTAGGCGGAAGATTTTGTCTTATCCACCATTTCGAAATAAATACTTGAATGTCATCTAATCCTAATATATAACAAAATGAATTGATGAAATGATGTTACAATATATTTAATAAACGATACAAGGAACTGGCACGTACTTTCTCAAAAACATATTTAAATTATTAAACAGATTCACTGTGACTTCATAATTGTAGGTGGGGTAGGAGAGGTGATTTATTAAAGTAGGGGATTAACTAATACAAATTATTATTATTATTATCTAGAAAGAAAACTATTCGATCGATTTCGAACAAATTTGCACCAAACAGGTCAATTAGGCCTGCATATATGCACGAAAAAGGTTTTGAAAAATTTTGAAAAACAACCCTCTTTATGGCCAAAAAACCCCCAAAAATGAGTTATTATTATTATTATTATTAGCTAAACGAGAATTTTTAGAAAGATGCGATTGCATATGGTAGGGTACACGCCAAATTTTATCAAAATAGTTAGAGCCGTTTTTTTATAAAAAAATAATTACTGATTTTTTTTGTTGTTTTGCCAAAAAGGAGGTTTTCTCAAAATTGTTCAAAACCGTTTTTCGTGCATCTATACAGGCCTACTTGACATGTCTGGTGCAAATTTGTTTGAAATCGATCGAATAGTTTTCGCTCTAGCTTTGTATACAGACATAAATTTTGTAAAAACACTTTTTTCGACTCGGGGGGTCCCAAAACGGATATTTCCACAAAAATATCAACATCTATTTTTTACGATAATTATACTTTCTCTTTACAGTGAGAAAGTAAAAATTAACATTCTCCGCCTCTTTTTGTGGAACTCGGGATATTGCCAGTAAAATATAAGTATATTTATAAGGTAATGAAGTTGTTTTATATAAAAAGTGTTAATACTCCAAGTTTAGTCTGGTTAATGATTATAAATTAAAACTTGGACATTGGTCACAGTTAAAGATTACAATGCCCAAAGATTCTTTTTTCACTACAACTTTTGAGTTTATCGCATCAAGAACATTTGTTCAGTTACTTAATTATATTAAAAATTGTTTCAACAAAATTAGTTTTCTAAAAATTGAGAAAATTGTCTTTTAAACTCCCCGAGGTTGATTTCTTATTGAAAATTATGAAATAATTTAAATATTACCCATCGTTTAAAATATTTATTATATTCTTGGACACAGAATACAATTATTACAGTTTTAAATGCTCACAAATATTGAGTTTAAATTTAAAGTTCAATTGAATTCTGATTTTTTTTTGTAACGGCAATCCTCTACATAGGTTTCCTTAGAGGCGTCTTTTGTTGTTTCTTTTTATTTATTTATGATGATGTTTTTGCGTGTTAGTATGCCTTGAATTATATTATATGCATGCATAATTTAGTGTCATTTGTAAATTTTAAATTATAAATTGTTTGTGTATGTTCGTATGATTGTATATAAGTGTGTTGTATTTCAGATACAGGCATTTAAAATTTTTACTTTTATATACGTTGACAAGATAAGTTGTTATTTATATTTCTTTTGTTAATGTAACACTTTATATAATATTTTGCTAAAGTCCGTAATCTGTACTTGTTCTTCGTACAATAATTTTTCATGAACTATTTAATTTTTCTCACCATTTTCTAATGCTAATGAATACCAAACAGTTATTTTTCTGGATAGTATACGAAAGGGATATTTTCAACAATTTTAACCAAGTTTAAGATGTTGGTATACGGATGCATAAACATGGCTTTTGCTAAAGGCTTTGTGTCATTACACTAATTTGAAACGAAAACTCAAAAATACAAATTTGGGTGTAAAATGTAACAGCGAAAACAAATTCCTATCTCAAAATGGCAAACTCTTAACTATTTTGCCACAGTTAAGGGTAATTTGTCCCACTATTTACAAGGGCGAAGGGTAATTTTTCACTAAAAAAAACCAACGACTCTTAACTTTCGTGAGAGCCCTACATCATCACAAGGAAAATCCTTACAAATGAATTAAAAGTTATATTGTAGACTATCATGCAGGAATTAATTGTCATAAATCATGATGTGTTTACAAAAAGACATATTTAAAATTACCAGACAAACTTAATGTTTATAACGATCTCAGCTAAGCGAACATAGTTACACTATAACCATTGATTTTCTTGTTTACAGTAAAGTTATACACATAAGTAGGCATTATAAAAGGCATTATATCAAGTGTCAAGTGCGTGCCAGGCAAGCACCAAAGTGTACTGCAGTAACAGTATGTTCTACTATAAAAGATATATTCAAAGAGTAATATTTATTTAATTATAATATAACAGAGCTCTCAATCTCCATTAACATAAATTTCCATAATTTCTTCCGGACGGGGGGGTCTCTTTCCAAATTCATCACTCCCCAAATTCAAATCCTATTAAGGGTCTGCTCCAGTAAACGAGAAAGCAACCGGAAACGCAACCACTTCTCACTGTATCCCTATATCTAAACAGTGAAATTTCTTGCAGCTGAACGCTTTGCCATTGCTTCATTTGAAACCATTTTATAAGTCTATTTTTCGTAATTGAGTGTTGAAAAAAAAACTAAATATTCTTTATAAAATTTTGGATCCGGCTTGCAAAATATTTTTCATTGTGTTACGAAAAAAAATTCAAACTTTGTACTTACAAAATGTCAATTGCATAACAAATCAAAAGCATTTAAAAAAATGTAAATTGCAAGATGGATGCGTATTGTGACTGTGCTTAAAATGAGACCTTGCAAACAATTTTATGATAAAAAGTAAACTAAATAAATGGTTTGAAATTTAACATTGCTCTTATGGGATAAAAATCCAAGATAGCCGCCACTACAGCAGACCCTTAAGCCACTGGTGCCAGGCAAGTACCAAAGTGTGATACAGTGACTTATGTTTTACTATGAAAGATGGGCATAGTAGATATTCAAAGAGTATCATTTATTTATTAACTGTAATATAACAGAGCTCTCATATAACTAAATACATTTATCTTACTAGATTTTGATGTTTGATTATTGCAACGTATGCAGTTTTAACTAAGTGTGTAATAAAATGTTACACTAAATAAGGTATATCAGATGAATAATCAATTACAATACATAATGTGCCACAAATATGCGAAGTCAGTCTATTTTAATTAGAACAGGGTTTGCACATTTGCGGCATCAGTCTGTAGATAGAAACCGGACGTCTCATATATGCGACGCTAGTCTATGCGTACTAAAAATTTTACAATGGTGGTAGCGAACGTGTTAAAAAATTTCCAGATGCATTCAGATGCCATAGCTATCACTCAGAATGTACTCAGAATTAAATCCAGGACTCATAGACATCGAAAAAGAGCGAAACCCCAATTGTGTGAATTTAAGGTTTTCCCCAATTTTGCTTTATGAGTTGAGAAAATTTCAAAATCAGCTTAATTTAGAAAAATTGGTGCTTTTTGAACTCAAGGATTGATGCTCTACAACTTTTAGGGAGGGGGTACTGATAAAATTTTATGTTGGAAAGTTACAGCACATTGAAAAAGGGTAAAACACAGTTTTTGGCAAAGTTGGAAAAATTGCTGTTTTTTTACATCCCCATAAAAATTTAACTACTGAACCAATTTTGAACTTTGTTTTTTTAATCAACGCGAAATTTTGTTCTCTTTAATTTACTACTGATCTATTTTTTACATAATATGCACAGTTTTTTTAGTTATAAGCGAAAAACTGGAAAAAGTCCGAAAATTTCGACGTTTTTTTCCCCCCAAAAGTTGTTCCCCCCTTTCGAGGTCGCAAAATTAAATTTTTCATACCCGCACCATACCAAACGATCCTAGAAAAACAATCTTTTGCTGCAATTAATGTAAGCTGAAACTCCTCTATATACTGGGTTATAAGGACAAATTGTCGCCTAAAATAGTACCAGCAAAGTGCTATACGTTAACCATGAACCATGGGAGTCAAATTACGAACTCCTATCTATCCGACAAATTTGTAACCCACGTAAAAACGACCAACTTGATACAACTAAGGATAATTTGTCACCCACGGAAAACTACCAAACGAGCGTGGATTTGACGCGTCAAACTTTCACTCCTTTAACGAAAATTTCACTTACATTTTGAAGTGAATGAAAGTCTCACTGTGATAATTGTAATCGCAATAAAATCAGGTCGTCGGCTGTACTTGACCAAGTCCCGAAGGTCGTGTTGTCCGCACGCACTTTCTCTCGTCGGACACGTGGACAGAGACGGAGGTAGCGTTAAGCCAATTAATTGATCCATATTGTGACCCCTGGGTTACCGGATCTCTATAGTATCCCAGTCGCATTTCTAATTAATGACGACATTGACAGAACTAGAGCTCATCTGAGGGCTTACATTGCGACACGACGTCTGCCTGTCCGGGTGGCTTACGTCAGAGATAGACACACATTCCAGCGCTACCGAAGCCGTTTTAGTAACTAAATAACTGCAATTTTACAAGCCTCGTTTTCGTGTATTACAACAACCACAAAATCCGTTTTTATACAGTTTAAGCTATTTTCATAAAGTTGGTAATCAAGAATAGTCGCTAGAAAAACAAAAGATTTAATTTTTCATAATAGATTCAAATTAGTGGACGTCTAATTTCACTATTGAGAATAGCGATTTGATTCACTAGAGAAGAATTGTTTCGACATTAACACTTTTTGTTTAGTTAAAAACATCGACCAACCTACATTTTTCTACATGTGTGAGACATATCGAAAGTCATTTGTAAAATAACAAATTTTCGCACTCTTTTCGTTTTTTACCATAACACCGATTCTATGCGTTTTATCGAAACGACTAGCCTATACAAAATTAAAGAAGACAAAATTTACTATAAATTTTATCCGCAGTTTTTGAACGTAGAACCAAAGGGAGAGGAGATACATCAAGTAAATTTCTTCTTCGTCGGTTTTTCGCAGATAATTCATATATTAATCTATGCATCTAGACAAAAGTACATTGTATTTGCTTGGGTTCGAACTGGAGGTTATCAGATTGAGAGACAGGTAAGCTATCCCTTTAGTTACAATGATGCCTTCAATAATAAGAAGACATCAGTATGGTTAATGGATTTATTTTAAGTTATGTTTATTACTAACGTTAATCAGTTAAAAAAATGGAAAGATATCAACATAACTAACGTATTTATTTTAAAATTTGTTATCCGATTACTCCCGAACCACTGCACTGATTTGAATAATTATTTTCTCCATTGAGTATAGGGTGTGTTCCTGAGGTAAAGGTAGTAGTGTTAGCTTAAATTAAATAGTTTTGCCTCTTAAATAACTCTAAAAAGTAACACATCTAGAACAGTACATAGATTATTCCAGAAAGCCTGCTGAGATTTGGACGAAACTGTTGAAATATTTAGTACTAGTGGATCTGCTCCTGCTCGACAACGCCCGGTGACATATCGATGGTGTCTAGCAAAAAGGGCCTAACCGACATATTTTTAAATATCTTAAATTCTACGTCAGGCACGACCATAAACCTCTCACGAATACAAATTATAAAGAACAATAAAGCAAACTTCCTATAACCACTTCTAGATGGTGCTGATAAACTATCTTTGACTTTACATGTAATATGTATACCGATCTTTAATCAAACCTTAGCCTAGTGGATAACGTTGCGTCTTCCTGATCAGAAGATGCTGGGTTCGAATCTAGGCTAGGGAGATCAGATATCTAATCATATCTGTGGTTTGAGGGTAGGATGCCAATGCAAACCACAAATTCCCTAATTTTGTTCATAATTTTAATTTTTTTTTCAATTTTGTAATAGTAATTTTTACGGAAATGATGATTGATTTGGACAGAGGCACTTGGATTTAAGTTGGGTGGGGAGGGAGGGAGTAGCTGTGACCTGTACATAATGTAAAACATAGATTGAAGTAGACACGCAATATGCCCAACGTTTGTCCACAAAATCACTAATTTTGTCTATAATTTTTACATTTTTTAAAATTTTTTAACAGGAATGTTTTATATTTTTGGAATAAAAATTAGCCTAACATATTCTCTGAAATGTCTTCTACATATTAATGAAAGTTTCGTCAAAATCGGAGATTAGCCCTACCAAACAAATAGACAGACAGACAGACGGTTAGACAGATGGACAAAAATGTATTAATGTGTGTTTAGCTTTTACATATGAGCTTAGAAAAACTTTATATTTTGAAATCATAGACAGACACTTCAATTTTATTTATATTATTGCATAGATGTGCCCTATATAAGAGTAAGATAGTTTTTGACGAATCTCTTTTAAATTGCTCAGTCTATACACAATTATTATTTATATACTGGTAAGTAATAATAATCTATTATTATAATCTATAATGATTAATGAAGAGTGATCGAACCGATTTGAGTGAAGAGTTTAAACGTTTTCAGTAATATTCCAATCTCAGCCGAAATAATGTTGACATACTTTTATTTACCACTTCAAGAAAAAGGGGAAGATTTTCATTTGGTCACTTATGTACATTTCACGTTCAATGGAAACTCAACAATATGATAGGTTTTTAAGTTGGATGTTTGACCCGGTTTGAATAAAATCTCTGTATTTCGATAAGATTTGCGTTTCTTATATAATATACTGTTTACATACTTAGCTCTTGAAGTGTTTATTTAACCTACCTTCATATATGTAAGTCACTAAACTTCACCTAAACGGCTATATCAATTATTTTGAACAAATTTTGTGTGTGTGTTTGAGTGGGTCCCTGGATGGTTCAGATTCACAATTGGAAGGGCTTGCTACCCCTATATAATAAATATAAATTAAGCTAACTTCCTACAAGCTATAAAACTAAAATTATATAATGTATAATATTATTTTTAAATGTAAAACACTCTTTGAAATATGATTACTTAAGTCAAAGGGATGAAATGGGATAGCCACCCTTAAAATTAAATCAAGCAATAGAGAAGCATTAGTAATAATATATTCTTTGAACGTTGTGATGCGAACTTATTACGAAACAAGGTCGTCCAAAGCTTTACAAGGTTTGTATGTCTGAACAGTACAGAAGCAGAACCAGGTTTCCTGAAATGTCTTTAACGTTAGACACAATACAAGAATTTCTTTCGTCTAATGTTGTCAAGATTAACTGGTTTACCGTTATTTCAGGGTTTCGTGTTCACTGCTAAGTGTTGGGTTTTCCTTTGGAAAAATGTCGTCATGATACTACTTGCTGGATACTACTTGTTATCTATTTAACAAAATACTTGCGGATTGAAAAGATTATGATAATCAATTTAAAACATTTTTATAATCAAAATCTAATACCCGTAGTTTTGGAAGTTTAAATTCCAAACCATTCGTGATTAGGTCATAAATAAAGAGACCACTCCTGGACTCCTGCTCCATATTTTTTAATTAACAAATTGTTGCGATACTTCCATTAAACTTTGTAAAAGTAATAATATAAAATATGAGTTTTTATACTTAAAAAAATATGAACTAACATCATAAAAAGGAAAATTTGTACCTGATAAACTAAACTAACTTACTAATTAAGAACGGATTTCAAGACTGAGTACTCCCATAATATTAGAGGGCTCTAGCTTAATATTTCTGTTAGCTGGCAAACAATTTTTTTTAAATGATAGAGGCGTTACTATAAAAATAAACTTTTTGTATTCTTCTGTTTTGATTTAACCGGGTTATGTGAACTAAACGATAAATTAGTGAAAGGATTGAAGTTTGCATGACTATATGCAGGTAAACTGACATGAAAATATAAACATAGCCTAATAGCAATGTGTAGTGACTGAAAAATATTTTAAACTGACATTCTCAGAACGGATACATTCTCAAAGAATTGACTTTTCTTTAAGAAAATAATAAGGTACGTTTATGACTATATTTAATTAGCTTCGTAGACTGTACTATTTACATAATTTATTACTCGTTCTATCTTATGGTGGAATCAATATTATATTTCAGTCTGTACATAATATTTAATAGAAAACGTACAAAATAAATTATGCTTATTCTAGAATATTAACTACATACCATGATGTTTACTTTCTATTCTAAGAAATAGAAAACGAGAAGAAACCATCAAATGCTTAAACGGAGGAAAAATATACGAACAAATTGGGTCTTCTAATTGATGATAAGTTGAACTGGAACGACCGCATTAGCAGTATTAATGCCAATATTAGTTCATGTATATTTGTAACAGAGAAATTTTTGAAGCTGTACTCCCCCAAAAATTGGGTATTTTGGGGGTAAGTGAAAATTTTAAATGAGAACCCCTATTGAGTGACATTTCATTTTAAAGGCCTTGATAAAAGAAGAAGATTGGCGCAAACCGGAGGTCTGTATGTTGACTCTATCCAGCATAAAGGCCAATCAAAGTTATAATTTTTCCCCATTTACGATACGTCAAAAAAATCCATTTTTGTTCATGTTAACAATCCCCAAAGCAAATCTATTTCCATTAATAAAAAAAAAAATAGGGGGGGGGACTTTAAGACATCTGGTATAAAACTAACAATGAAATAAAGCTCAACTTTAGCCACTCTGCAACCGTATATAGCCTACCGCTTATATACTAAGAAAATGACGGGGAAGCAACAAAACAAACTATACGAAAAATATTAAAATAATTATGAAATAAATTACTAACTACCAAATAACAAAGAACGAAGCATGCAAGTGAGCGAGAAATATATCAGCCAGACAAAGAAACCGGCAATAAAATAAAGTGTTCTCCTGTTGCACCCCAGAGCGGCATTAGGTAAAACTAAAAACTCTTATAATAATTTAAGTGGTTTTCATATCACTGTGCCAAATTTGAACAAAGTTGACCTAAAACCTCCCCAGATGTCGAACCTACATATTATGTTAAAAGCAGACACGTTGTGTTCTATATAGTATAGAGACTATTTATCTATATATATATAAAAGCGAAATACCACTCACTCACTCACTCATCACGATTTCTCAAAAACTACCGAACGGATTGGAATGAAATTTGGTATGTAGCTTCCTCTAGGGCCATAGGTGCTCACTAAGAAAGGGTATGACAAATTTCGAAATTTTAGGAGGGGTTTGGAGGGATCAAAGTTACTAAAATCATAATTTCAGATCTTTTATTATTATGACAATAGTGCTTTTATTATTTAAGATCTGTATATATAAAAGCCAAATACCACTCACTGACTGAACACTTAAAAAGAATACAATTACGTTAAAAAGACTGAAAATACCAACTACCACGGGCAACGCCGTACGGGTCAGCTAGTATGTATGTATAATCCAAATACCACTCACTCACTGACTCATCACGAAATCTCAAAAACCACCAAACGGATTGGAATAAAATTTGATAGGTAGCTTCCTCCAGGACCCTAGGTGCTCGCTAAGCAAGGTTTTAAAAAAATTCGAAATTTTATAGGGGTTTAGGGGTTTAGGGGGGGTCAAAGTTACTGAAAAAACCACCGAACGGATTGGAATGAAATTTTGTATGTAGCTTCCTCTAGGGCCCTAGGTGCTAGCTAAGAAAGGTTTTCAAAAAATTCTAAATTTTATGGGGGTGCCAAAGTTACTAAAAATACCCATATTTAACTTTGATTTGTCTCTCCGTGCAAAGCCGGATTGGGCCAGCTAGTATAATTTATATATTTAATTATTATTAAAATACTTTTAATATTACATTGTCTTGCAATATAGAAGAAAATCAATCAAGGTAGGAGAAAATTTCGTGTTTTGTAAACAACGCAAGCGTTTACTCCACGATCTTCGAACAATACCAAGTCGGGAAATGTAAACATTGGAAGTACGCATCGGATGGTAAAACCGTTTCTAAATTGGTCGCAATATATTTCGTATCGAACATATACCAGGTCGGGTATTCGACCTAACCTAGACATTTACATAAACTAGGGTAAGTATCCAACCGTTCACCCTTGGGAACCGTGAACTATGATCACCAGATGTCGTCCTGCACGATCGCAATGTACTCACTTTAGGTCACGAATGAGGTTTGTGGTCGCTAGTGCAAGCTTTGGTATGAATGACTCAAGGGCTACAAATAGTGGTAAGTAAACTAATTAATGGTTGTAATTTGATGTTGTGTAAAATACAGCTGTTAGTCGCATCAAAATAGAATACAAATAATTCTACCACTCAGCTGACAAACAGCTGACGTGAGTTGAGCGAATTTAGAAAATTAAGTTTAAATGATTTTAGGTTTTCAATCGACTGTTTGGGAATATGGTCTACTCACGAAGTCGTTGAGTAGCTGCCTGCGTGTACGAACTATATTAGTAGAATATGTTTGTAACTTAGCCTTGAACTAGGCTCAAGCACTTCTTTAATCCACTCGCATCTGAAAACTAGCTTTGTTAGTTTGTTGTATCTCGATCTTGTGGCCTCAGATTTTTACTGTTTTGCTTTGTTCGCCATGGTGTGCATTCCGGCCTAGGCCTTGTAACAGAAGGTGACCAACGATAAAATCCAAATAATGGATTTGAACCAAGTTCTATACTTTTACGGTATTTTACGTTTTGATCGTTTCTGGAGGGATCCAAATGAGCTATAAGGTATTGGTAAAAAGCAAAATGTGTTGACTAATTTGCTATATTTATATTTTTACATAAATAACTAAAAATATGTAATTTTAGTACGAAAAATCGGAAAAAGAAATTACTTCCGGTCGGCTAACAAACTCGTCCGAGCCGCTTGGACACGTGTGTACCAAATTTGGACCAAGCCGGACGTAAACTGCGGCCGTTAGAGTGCGAACACATATATACATAAAGTTTTTAATGACATCCGGAAATGTGTTCTGGTGGCCATGATCGGTGCTCATTTACTACTCCTAAACTTACTGTCGTTGGATCGTGTTTGATTTAGTAAACGTATGAGTTGTGAGATTGTGTGTTCAAATTTTATTTTATCAATGTTCACTGATAATATTAGCAATAGCTTAAATACTAGTGGACCCAGTAATGCTTCGCTATTGCTTGATTTTATTTATAGGGTAGTAAAGTTATTCCATTTCATTATATTGACTTAAGTAATCGAATTTCAAAATGGTTTTTATGCCACTTAAGAATATACCACACAAATTTATATTTATATTTTGTAAACCTTTGTAGATAATAAAGTACACCTTTTGTTTGCTTTTATCTAATCTAAAAAACCGATAGTTGTGAAGAATTGGAAAACCCTGATTCTAAATTAGCCCAAATAGTTTCAAATAAACGTGTTTTAGTTCACTGTAGGCCTAACCTAAAATCATGTTCAGTTTTTGATGCAACTCAGCTGTTATATATATATATTATGCAACAACCAATGTTTGAATTGAATTAAAATATAGTAAGCATTTTTAGTTGATTTTCGTTTTTGTTTGCTTTAAGTTGGTCAATCCAACCTAAAAAAGCTGTTGGTTTTGAAGAATAATAAACTGATTATAAATGCTACGTAAAGTTGCTATGGTAATGAATGAAAACAAACATGTGTTACTAAGCATTTTATTAGAACAGCTGGTCTTGAGTCCATACAAAAAAGGATGTTTAGTTTTTTCCAAATTTGAATCTTTTTCGTGAAACTTTTCAAATTTTTCTTTACATAAAAATCTAGTTCGAACTATTACGAACATTTTAAAACAAAAAATTTCCAAATTGGTCCAGCCGTTCTCAAATGATGCGCTTATAATGGAACAGCAATTCATTTTTAATATATAATATATATAACTCACTAATTCCCTTACAAAACCATTATTAACAGCATATTATTTAATTACCTGTTTAACTACCATTAGTTGCTTATGGTAACATTTATTAAAAAACTACAGGTTTATTTACAAGAGATAATTTTTATCCACTAATTTTTTTTATAGCCTTAACGTTTTGTAATGTAGGCCTATCCCAGTGTTAGATTAATGACGACAGTGTAGAACATTCTAGCTCGCGTAAGCCGAATATCAGTATTTAGGCACTGCTTCCTTTATCAACTAAAATTTTAACTAAAATTTACTCAAAACATAATTTCTTGTTATTGTCTATAATAATACAGAAACCACAATAACTATGGGAAAATAAAAAACGCTTTGTGTGTTATTAAAAAGTTAATTTTTTTTGTAAAGTTGACGGTTTTAATTGTTAAATAACCACCATTGTAAAAGTATATAAAAGAACGTTCTGGTTTTTGTACAAGAGTAAAAAGTTACGTAACAAATATGTATACAAAATTTCAGGTTAAGGGGATTTGCTACTGAAAATGGTCAAAAACCATAACATTTTGGAAATACTTTTTTTTGCATATTTTTGTTCTGTACATTTTTGTCCAAAACATTTGTAAAATGCAATACAATTAATTTTTTCTTTACATATATAGCAGAAAAACTAAATTTAAACAACGCTGCGAAGGAGAAAAATTAGTCCAAATTGCTGTCTGGTTGTATAACAATTATGTTTTGGCCTACATATATTTTTAAATTATTATCAATAACCCTCTAAAAATAACCAGGCATAATATAAAGTATAAACACGTAAATAACTTTACTTACCTAGGCATTTTCACATTTTTTCAATGTATTTCACATTGAAGTACACTTTTTCATTCAATCGCCATTTCCCGAAATGTGAGAATTTCATGTTTTTAGAGACTAAATTCGATATATCTCAAGAACTACTTGAAGTACATAACTTAAATTTTTACCACTTACTTACTGTGTAGCATCTTTAGCTAAATAATTAGTTAGATTTATGTGTGTAACTTTCATACATCATAAATCAAAAAATAATTTGTAAAACTGTAAATAAAATAAAAAACAATTTAATGTTAAGTTAGATAAAAAAAAAAAAAGATTTGAGGTTTATCGACATAATTCTACCTAAATTTTTAGTAGGCTGTATTACCTTTAAGAAAAATTAAGAACCAGCAAAATCCATTAAGTACTTTTATAGTTACGGTATATCGCTTCAAAAATGCCCCGGCAAAATCATTGAAATCCCAGTTTTTAATTTTTGTTCTTATGATAAAAGTCAAACATTTTATGTTTTTGTATTTTTTCAGCATATACTAGACCAGGCAACAAGTTTTCAAAACATTTTTACCATTAATACAAAATTTCACCCTTTTCAGTAGCAAATCCCTTAATATATTTTCTATCTAAAGATATTAAAAGTGTTTAGTAAAAAAATTAAATGGTGGATAATTAAAAAACTAAGCATTTTCGGAATTTTGTTTATCAGTCTTTTGATTTGATATTTAGTAGTAGTATCTTTACCTCCCCTCGTAGGGCGCCCTGTACTATAAGTAAGTTATTTGCCATATTGGGTCTTTTATTGTTTTAAATAACATACTGTTTTAAATTGTATGTTTTTTAAAGGCCAAATATTTATTGTAGCTTAATCCTATTTCATCTTATGGCTCCCTAATTTAAACACTTTAAGTATATTTAAGACTAGTTAGCAAGAATACAAACTATTAAAATAAACACATACCAAGTCTTTATTAACTTTCCTTGAACGTTACATTGTTTTATTTGGTCTAGTCAAATGGAAAAAATAAAACCTTTTTTTAAACGCCAGTGTAAACGTTTAAAAATGATTTCGATAGTTGAATCAGTAAAAGGTGGACTGGAGAAGACGTAATACCATACGCTGTAGACCTCTTGGCCAATGTACGTGGCAATATTTTCGATCTCACTAGACAGATAGATAGATGATAATATAATTTATTAGCACAATACATTCATATAATAATTCCTTACGTTTTCTTTACCAAGAAATTGTTAGAACAGGTGCCTTATCAAACAAAGATAGAACATGATAACAACATAGAATTTACTATTATCTAATTAGCTGGGCTTACTAAAAATTATTTGCTGAGTAGTTTGCTCTGTCAATAATATTATTCTTTGTTCTTACTCTAAACTGATTAATATTTCAATTCTTATAAGCACTAGGTAGCCTATTGTACAATTTCAAAACTGAATATTGAGGACTTCTCTCAAATAAAGATAGATGATGTTTAGGAAGTTTAAAATAATTAACATTTCTAGTATTATAACTGAGTTCAAGCTTTTGCTGGAAATTCATCTTTAATATTATGAACCCAGGTCAAGATTTCATATAAATACAGACCAGCGAGCGTGTGCATCTTTAGCCTTCGGAAGAAGTTTTTACAAGAGCTTAATGGCCTGGAATTTGTCATTACTCTAATTATTCTCTTCTGTAATATAAATACTGAATCTACATCTAATGCAATGCCCAAAAGAATCAATCCATATCTTAAGATTGATTCTACATAATCATGATGTACTATTTTACCAGCTTAACTCGTAACACGATCCCTTAATCGCAAAAAATGCTTAAGAAATTACCCTTAACTTTTCTGCTCGACAAAGTCTAGATGAGCCTTACAATTAAGCTTGTCATCCAGTAATATCCCCAGAAATTTTTGACTTTTTACTAAATAAAAATGTTAAATGATTGATTGTGGTAATTGTTGGCAAAAAAATTTATAATCTGAGTTTTCATCAATGTTTAGTTTTAGACCGTTTTGATTAAATCATCATCCAAAGTATTTTTAAGAGATATTGTCAATTCATTAATTGTTTTATTTTTTATAATTGCTGTAGTATCATCAGCAAATAAAATAAGATCCTTGTTTATAGATTTCGAAAGGTCATTGATATAAAGTAGAAAGAATAAGGGCCCAGTACAGATCCCAATCGTGGTGTTTCCCAGCCCGAATTATATTTAGCATTATATTTTTAAATTAATGTTCTTTGTTTTTTACCGGTAAGGTATAAGACTTAATAAGAGAGAGACGATTTCCACCTATTCCGTAGTCCATCAGCTTTGACAGCAACGCAGTATGAGTCACACAGTCAAAGGTCCTGGACAAGTCGCAGAACACACCCGCAGTGGCCCACGACTCATCCACGGACTCGGCCACCTCGCTCACAAACTGTTATGGGCGGAAACGTTTTGGATTGGGAATTGGTCTTGTTTTTAACCTTTATGTTTTTGAGGGATTTTAATTTCTGTTACGGCGACAAACTATTAAAAAATAAGAAAAAACTGTATTATTATATTACTCTACATAGCTGTCGGTATTGAGGACGTGACGTCGCCTTGACTCGAAATACCAGGTTTACCAACCTCTGCCATTGATCTGTACCTTGCCCTTGATTGTGTTTTTCTTCTTATTTTTTACAGTACGGCCAACCGCTCCTTGAGACTGTGGTCGCTGCATCGACACGGCCTTGTATCCTAAAGCCAATGGATATATAACGCGCCGTGACGGCACTGTCTACCGTGGAGGGAGGAACTTCAGTGTTTTAGAAGATCTCTAAATCATTAAAGAGAAAAGTTAATCATTTATTGTTCTGGGTATAATTAAACTACACGTTGAAACCTAATATAAGTGAGAGATTAAAGAGTAAAGGAAGAAGGAAAAAGAAAATGTGAGATAGAAGGAATGGATAACGGAATGCAAACATTGAGAGAGTGGAAGTTATGGTATCACTCCTTATCTAAAGCCGCATTGTAAGTCCAAATTGGTACACAGGTTGGTTGCCTAAGTCGCTTGGACGAGTTTTTTTAGCAAAAAATCCAACAACCGGAAATAACGTTTTTTTATAAACTTTTTATTGTTCTACCTAAAAATATAAATTCTGCACATTTTGTTTTTTTACACGACCTTATAGATCGTTTGGTTCCACCGAAATCGATCAAAACGTAAAATACCATAAAGTACCCGCTTCAAATCCACGTGGGGGATTTTACCGTGGGGGCACTTCTGATCCAAGGCTGACGGCCGAGTTTCTGCACTGCGAGCAAAGCAAAGCGAGTTTTTCCGCTGCGAATGGAACGTAGGAAGTCACCTGAGTCGAAGTTGGGGGCTTAGGTGCAAACAAATTCTACTAATATATTTCGTACACATGGGCAGCTATTCAGCGCTTTCGTGGGTAGAGCAATTTCCCAAATTGTTGGTTGAAACCCTAAAACACATACATTTTATTTTGAAAATTCGCTGATCTTACTTCAGCGGTTCAGCTGCGTGATCGAATTATTTATTTCGTGTGTGATTTATTATCATTTTCTTCTTCTCTCTTGTCATTATAGTTTTATACCTCTTCTATCTCTCTCGCTCTAATTGTCTTTCTAAATGAATCCGTCTTTGTTTTCCTTTTCCCTTCTAAAGCTCTTTCTCTCTCTTTGGTGTTTTTCGTAATCCCTTTATACCAGTTAGCATATAGCGCAAGTATTCTGGACGGTAGCAACTATGTAGGCTTGAAATTTCGCAAATGTACTGTATTGTATATTCCGAACGTAGCAAAATGGACAAGCACGCTAACCAATCTGCCAAGCCGACAAACGTTAATATTCAATACATAAAACCTATTTGAAAATAAATTTATTAGGAAGAAAGTTTCTTCTAAACATAAGAATACAATGATGAAAAAAATCTCAAAGATAAATAATTTAAATGTTCAAATTTATCGACACTACACTCCTTATATATCGCACGAGAAAGAGAGAGAATTAATAAGAAGGAAACTAAAGAGAGAGAGAGAGAGAGAGAGCTTAGAAAGTAAATTGAAAACTAATTAAGTTTTGTAATTAGCATGGTTGACTTTACAGCATGGTAGTTTAAGCAATACTGAATACCGCAATGTAATTATTAATAAGGAAGTGATGCTACAGCCAATCTATGAAGCCGTGGCGACCTTGAGAGGTAGAACAAATTTGCGGTTGGATTTTATAAAAATGAAAAATAATTACGGAACAATTATTAATATCAGTTTAAATTTTTATGCAACACTTAAATTTTTAATTAATAAATTAAAATAATTCGATCACACAGCTGAACCGCTGAAGTGAAGTTCTACTCACGAAGGTGCTGAATATATTAGTAGAATTTGTTTCCACCTCAGCGGAAAAACTTGCTTTGAGAGTTTGCACCTCGATCTAGCAACTTCGGATTGTGAACTGCATTGCTTCGATTGTGGCGTACAAACTCGCTTTGTGAGGCATTTCGGCCTTGGATCAGAAGCTGCCACCACGGGGTAAAGTCCCCCATGTGGATTTCAATGGAGTAATTTTATTGTATTTTACGTTTTGATCAATTTCGGGGGAAGCAGACAAGCTATAAAGCCGTGAAAAAAACAAAATGTGCAGAAAATTTCCTATATTATATTTTAGACAAAACCCCCAAAACGTTTCATTATAGTACGGAAAATGTACTGCTGGTCAAAAATCGAGCTTCCAGTTGTTGGATTTTTTTGCTTAAGAGCTCACGCTTAAGCCACTTGGTAAACCAACGTGAGTACCAAATTTGGACCAAATCGGACATAAAATACGGCCGTTAGAGTACCAACACTTATAAACAGATGTATATATACAAAATTTAACTACATCACGAAACTTGTTCTGGGGATCATGATCGGTGCTCATTTACTACCCCCGACCTTAGGTCTCATCATAAGAGCCACACTAACAGCAACGATTTCTTCGCAAAGTAGATGAAACATTGGAATAATAGGAAACGTATTGAGTACAATAGTTGTCGAGTCAATTTAATCACGCATGCCTGTACTAAATTGAGTAGGCCTATACTGTATTGCAAATTGCAACCCTGTATAAAAAAATGAGTGTTTCGCTGTAACAATTGCTACAGTTTTTAATAATGGCGATGGCGTTGGTAATTCTCAACATGCCAATTTTATCACAAATGGATTTAAATTGTGTGCCTTGTTACCTTTAATGCACTTTTTAGGTCGTCGCTTCTAGGCAAGAAATACTGAGAAATAAAAAAAACTGAAAATGAATTACAAATCTAATAAATCCCTCAAACTTTATTAATAACTATTTAAAATGCCAAGTGACATCTTCCTTTACATACAATTAAAATGGGCAAACAAATGTTGATTAAATAAAGAAAAATATCTGATAGTAACCACATTCCAGGGAAGGCACTACGTAGATATTCAGCGAGACAAGAGTGTGATATAATGAAATTGAATGACTAGCATTTAATTTAAATGTTTTAAGAAGTAAATATATTATACAAATAGTAATTCAGATACAAAATTAGTTAACTATAATTAATTCTGCTAAAAGAATGCTTCACCGTTTAACGTATTTATAAACAATGATTCACACATATCATGATTTCTGAGAATTCCAAACATCTAACAGATCAAGACATTTCAGAAATGTGTTATGAAACCCATTAATGCCGTACCAACATAACGCGGCCTACTTGTGACCAAAGTTTTCCTACAGAACAACTCCGGGTCCATCGGCTTTGCGCAACCAGAGTTGTCCGACAGGTTTCCTCCTTGGACAACAACAACGGATTAAAAAACTCGCAAACTATTCCAAATATTTTCTCCCAAAGTGCGAGCATTGTGCAATTTGGACTAATGACGCCGACGGAAAGGTCATTCCACGAGGCGTTGCCGGAACCTGAACAATGTCCTTAGGTACCAGTGTCGCACGGAATTAAGGAGTCACAAGAAATGTGCTGTTTCCGAGATTGAGTTATTGCTAACTTTCTTTACAAGCAAATACTGCACGTGTTGTTCAAACTCCTTGTTTATTTGACTTACTTTTGGCGCACAATAATTTATACTTTATTGAATTATAGAGTCAATTGTTTCAATCATATTATATATTCCACATCATATCATATAAGCAAATGCCACTGGACAGTATTTTGCTGAAAACAATTTAAATAATCAATCCATGTAAAACTAAGTGCATACACTTAAGTAGAAAGCGTAGCTCAAATCAAACATCAAGTGTTATCCTAGGTGATAGTATACTTGAAGAAATGCAAATCAATAAAATGTGTGGGTCTTCTAATTGGTGAAAATTTGAACTGGCATGACCAAATTAGCAGTATTAGTGCCAAAATTAGCTCAGATATATTTATACCGAGAAATTTGAAGTTATACTGAGGTACATCGACGCTGTTAACAGCGTATACACAAAGTACGTACGGCGCATGCTCATAGAGTTATTTTTACCTTTAGTTATTTATTTTGCACCAACGCGCCTAAAGATGTTCCACTTAAATAAATGAGTTAAGTAATGTTTAAAACACTAAATTTAATATCTCAAACCAAAGAGAGAGAGTCTAAACTTAATATTATAACATTATTGAACACTAAATTATAACATTAAATATTGTAAACCATAGGCTAATATGACAAAATTTTAGTTAGTCATTTTGTAATTTTCGACAGATGACTCAGATAAGGCTGTTCTGCCCTTGGCTGCATGACTTCATGCAAGTAACTCTCTGTTGTAATTTTACTAGGAAATGTTTCATTGTAGTGCAACCTACACCCAGCAGTTTACATTAGGAAACATAATGTCAACGTCATTTAATCGAATGACGCCAACTGATTCTAAAAAAAAAAACATCTAACTTTCAATTTGGTGAAAATTTATCCTACACCATATTGCGGCAGAGGTGCCAACGTATAACTTCAAATTTATCGAAAAATTGTGATATTAAATTCTATTTCTAACCGTCTTAAATAAATGAAAACAGAAAATATTCTGAACAAAATTAAAGTAGAAGTCCGAAACGAGTCGACGAACTCATATAAAATAGTTAAGCTAGGATTGGCAGAAAATTGTACTCAAACTGATCGTATTTATCCTAGCAGATATAATTTATGTAATAATTAAACGTATCTTTTCAATTACATCGGACTGCGCATGCAAACGTAAATAAACACGATTGCTGGACTCCGCTATTCCTACAACTTAACATCACTTAATAAAATATATATGTATAACAAAACAGGAACTCACAATGTTTACTATATAAAATTTTATTATACATAAATACTTAATGTTCACCGTACAAACTTCGGATATTCGATAAACATCTATGTTGACGATTCGATACATTAAATCAACTCTTTGTGTACTAACAAGGACCAAAAAAAATGTATTTGTTACATAGATGTATTTTGAATCGATGGAAATTAAAAAAGCCTGAAGTTTCAACTTACAGTCTCTAGTCACAATATGTTTCCATTTTGTAACATATATAACAAAATGGATATGTTAGTAACAAAACATATGTTAGTAACATCATTTAAGTTGTTTTGTACAAAAGAAATGCAAGCATTAAAAAAAATAAAAAAATAATAGACTGAAGTTTTAACTTATATAGTCTTTAGTCACAGACCAATAGCATTCAATAGTAGATTGTGCTTAGGTTGGCAACACAACTCTACCTCTTAATAAAAAGGTCTGCAAACATATCAGCTGAGGATAGTAAAGTAAATTTAAGCCTACAGTTTATATGCCGAATGTAAAATTGAGAAAGTAAAAATCAACATTGAAAGGCTAAAGATTAGTACAATATTAGTATTATAAAATGATCAATGTTTAAAAAAAATCGTCCAAGTTTTTGTACTTCAACCATGTTTTTATACGTTTATTCTAAACCAATTCAAAAGTGTTCCATAGCTTTTTTGTAGATAAAGGTTTAAATAATTCATATATGCCAGTAAAAAAAATTATTGAAGTAAAATTAAGAAAGTTATTAGCTCAAGAAACAATCACGTTCAGTAACGAAAGGAAAATGTTTAACTTTAGACCTACATAAAAAGTAGTAAAGATTATTGTAATTTTTTTCATAAATGTAAAAAAGTTTCGTAATTTAGTTCTAAATAGAATTGTATAAAAATATTTATCAATTTCAAATTTCTTATTTTGAAAACACCAGTTTTTATGTTCCTACTACAAGACTGCTAACAAAACTAGGCCTGTTTTGAATAGTAATTTAGGAATATATCATTTGCCCAAAAATTACATATTATTATAAGAAAGTGTAGAGGATAAATCAAAGAATTTAACTGTATACCTGTAAATTATCATTGTAAATTTCATAAAAGTATTTGACTTAGCTTTACTTGAATTACAAAATGAGATGAAACAAATGAAACCTCGCGCGGATAAAGGACATACAAAAAATTACCATTGTAAATTTCATAAAAGTATTTGACTTAGCTTCACTTGAATTACAAAATGAGATGAAACAAATGAAACCTAGCGGGGATAAAGGACATACAAAAAATTACCGTAGGACAGCGTGGGAAGTGTTGGTACATGGGTTGAGATTACTATGATGACGTTTTAACATCGTTTGTTTTCATTATTTCTAATATTGGAATATGATATGTTAAGTTAACTTATGATACATTGTTAAGTTTGAGTTATTTAAGTATGTAAATATTTAATTGTATGTTGTCCCTCTATAACGCGATATTTTTAGCTATCTTACGCATTATTAACCTAAATAAAACACAATGCCTCTAAAAGAAAATCTTTAGGGGTTAAAGCTCAAGAAAAGAAATAAAAACGAGAACTAGAAATCCCGGAATCGTGGGAATTGTAAACAATGTTTCACTGGCTAAACCTTGTGCTTACTTCCTTACGGGCACACTATTTTTAACCTAAGCTCAAAACCACATTTGTTATTTCAACGAGCGAGGTCTACTGTTCACAGAACTACTAGTTAAAATTAAGTACGAAAAATGTATACACAATAGAAATACTTAAAACTAATTTAACATTACAGTTTAGAAGAAAATTTAAAGCAACACACTCGCACAAAAAAAAAAACACCCTCACATACTACATTTAAATACGACAGCCCCTAAACATCGTCCACATGTTAAGTTAAAATATTTAAATGCGCGTTCGATTGTCTAAAATGTGTAACCAGCGTCTCAATATCTCAACAAGTTTTTAGAATTTGTACATTTTTGAATATATTGAAATATACAGATATTGAATGTATACATTGGATATGTTTCCTCTGTTAATATACTGACCCATAAACAAAAGTAAAGCAAACTGGCGGAAAAGTAGTATTGTATGTTATGAATTAATAATTTTTAGAGAATAACAAATTCTGTATAATGAAGTACTATTTATAGTTTGCTCCAATCTTCTTCGTATTTTTAGTAGCAGTCCAAAAATCCGACCCTTCGAAGATTAATAAAAATAGCTTGAAAATAAGTCAAATAAAACATTAAAGATATTTATAAACCATAATGCGTTGTTGCCTGCATATTATATAAACATTACTGAAAAACATAGATAAATTATTATGAATTCTATCGCAAACTATTAAACTTTAGAAATACTTTCTATTGTTTGAGTAAGAGATGCACATCTTCTTATTTACACATAATACATTGT
>JAGFPH010000495.1:234306-291434 GCA_018207615.1 Philaenus spumarius
TAGAAATTACATACGCCTACAGACAGACGCACCCCGAACGAAATAAACTATACCCATTGTTATTTGACGTTTTACATATCTTTTGTCCTGAAGTTTGTGCATAGGATTTGGAAAGACCCTGTCAACTTTTATAAAAGCGAGTGTACGTCCTTAACAATATAATATAACAGTTGATTTAACGCATCACCTAATACTTAAACAAAACCTAGCGTAGATTATACTTTGGGGTTATGTTTACAACTTCAATTAATATAAGTCTTATGAAGTTGATTTTCTTAAAATATGAGTTAAAGAACTAAAGTAGGCTATAATACATCATAAGATTTGCTTTGAGGTTATAAAATGAATATGAATACAACCTTTTATTATCAATGTATTCATTTATACAAGTTTAAAGAAGAAATATCCTTTCGTTTAACTTCGGAAACATTCGTAAATCTTCGCATAAAATATAAACATATTCAATTATTAATTTCTTCATTACAATATTAAAAACTTTTAAATCATTTGATCTATTAATATGAAGTTAGAAATCAATTAAAAGTTAATATTTGTATCTTTATTTATATATATCATCCAAATACCACTCACTCACTTATCACAAAATCTCAAAAACAACCGAACGGATTGGAATGAAATTTAGTATGCAGCTTTCTCTAGGGCCCCAGGTGCTCGCTAAGAAATTTTTAAAAAATTCGAAATTTTAGGTTGGTTCGGGGGTCAAAGTTACTAAAAATCCTCATAAGAAATACATAGTGTAATATATTTATTGATTTTTTTTTGTTTGTTAATATATATTTAACTTTGATTTGTCTATCCGTGCAAAGCCGGATCGGGCAGCTAGTCTATATATATAATCCAAATACCACTCACTCACTTATCACAAAATCTCAAAAACCAAAGAACGGATTGGAATGAAATTTGGTATGTATCTTCCTCTAGGGCCCTAGGTGCTCGCTAAGAAAGGTTTTAAAAAAGTTTTAGGAGGCTTTGGGGGGGGGGGGGGGTCAAAGTTACTAAAAATACCCATAAGAAATACATAGTATAATATATTTATTGATATATTTTGTTGTTAATATACATTTAACTTTGATTTGTATATCCATGCAAAGCCGGATCGGACTATCTGGTAATGTATATAGGTACACAATTTTAACAAATAATCCTACAGTTTTATAATCCTTATAATTGTACACTGTTACCGAGTTAAAATCTCCGTCTGCATGGGTAGGACTTGATTAAGATTTTGTTTTTAAATATCATTTTTTTAATGATGTATTTCTGATGTGTATCTAATTAATCTGCTTGTGCTTTTTCACGGGGGGTTTACTAGTATAAAAGTAAAATGTACCATTCATAATACATATTGTTTCCTTACGGTTCACTCATAAAGGAAACCCTTAGGCTACACTTTCCATTGAATGTGCGCAACGAATCTCATTTCTGAGAACAAAAGTAAGAGTTAAGCTATCGAGTAAAGTTGGTCGCCAAGTTAGGATGTCAGTTGAATACCATTTGTAAATGTGGGATTTGAATACTAAGCCCTTGCAGTGAAAATGCATCCGAGAGAGAAAGAGAGCACAAGAGAGAAAGAAGGGAGGACGTATTTAGTATTGCAGAAAAGTCTTGCGTATCTGTGAATTATTGGCAAGCTATCCGATTATTGGCTAACCCTCTTTTATTACCATTCGAAGAACTTCATTCGTCATGTGAAACAAACGACTTTAGACTGTGAAGCATTAAAGTCTCCAAGCACTTGCTTACAAGCCTACAAATACGTCTGAATAATTTGGCAATAAAATGTCGAGGATTTCTTTCAACATTTATTATTGGTAAAAACTTAGTAATATACAATTTATAGAAAATAAATTCTGATGCAAATCGACAGAAAAATAATGACAGAAATGTATCGTCGTAAAATGAAATTAAGATGGTTTAATTGTAGAATGTCTGTTAAGAATGGGGTTTTGGTTATTAGCGAAATTCCATAGGAAAGATGAGCCTTGGCAGTGAATATGGTGAGACCTAAGGTCGGGAGTAGTAAATGAGTACCAATCATGATCCCCAGAACACGTTTTGGAGTGCCATTAAAAATTGTATATGTATATTCCTGTGTGTGCTGCATTTTTAAGTCCGATTTGGTCCAAATTTGGTATACACGTTGGTTGTCTAAGTCATTCAGACAAGTTGTTTGCTAAAAAAATCTAACAACTGGAATAGGTTTTTTGACTGGAAGAATGTATTTATTTTTTAGATCTTTCATACTTGAATGAAACTTTTTAGGGGTTTATCTAAAAAAAAATTAGGATATTATTCTGCACATTTTGTTTTCTTACACGATCTTATAGCTCACTCCATTCACCCAAAATAAATGAAACGTAAAAATGTACGTGGTTCGAATTTACCGCATATACTGGGGATTTTACTACTCATCTACTGATCCTAGGCCACAAGGTCGAGGTGCAAACTGCGATTAGATCGAAGCAGGCCGTGAGTCCACAAACACGCAAACAAATTTGATCGAGTTAGGTGCAAACAAATTCTACTAATTAAACCAATTTCCTAAATTGTTGGTTGAAACCCTCAAACATATAAATTTAATTTTGGAAATCCGTTAAACTTACGTCAACGGTTCAGCTGCATGATTGAATTATTTAAGTTTTCAGTGTAATCAATTGCCTTTACAAAATAATTTTGAAATGTGTTATGAGTGACAAAGACTGTTCATCGTCATAATTTATCAAATTATGGGTTTTGAACAGCAATGGAGCAATGGTGATAAAAATTAAGCCAGTCTACGTTAAAAACATTTAAAATCTATGTTTACTGAACTGATGAATACATATTTAAGAGATATTGGTTAAAAAGGCGACCAAACGCGTAAACAGGAAACGTAATGGTTTCCTACACATTGTAGTCAGCACCTCAACATTAGTTTTGACCACGATATTTTTACAATTCTTTATATAAATAATTAAGATGCAGTTTTCACCACCATATTGAAAATTTAAGTCCAAAATCGTTTGTTTCTTGAATATAGTGGGTATATTTAATATAATATATGGTTTAGGTATACAATTTTGAAGCTTTGTTTCAAATGGAAGGTTCGTAGTTCTTACATCGTGTAGGTTATTTTATTGACAATTACTTTTTAGTGAATTTTAGTAGGAAAGAAGAGCTACAGCATTGACTCTTATGGCGAGACCCAAGGTCGCGGGAGTGGTCAATGAACACCGATGAGCAGAAAACGTGTTCTGGAGTGTCATTAAACATTATGTAAATAAATGTACATATGTGTTCGCACTCTGACGAAACTGTGGTACACATGTTGGATTTCAAAGTCGCTCGGACGAGTTCGTTAGCCAACAAATTCCAACAACCCGAATCACGTTTTTTGACTGGAAGTAACGTTTTTTTGAGATTTTTCGTACAAGAATGAAACAGTTTTGGGGTTTTATCTAAACAAATAAATATAGGAGATTATTATGCAGATTTGATTTTTTACAAGACCTTATAGCCCGTCTGGTTCCCCCAAAATCAACCAAAAAGTAAAGAACCGTAAAGTACCCGGTAATCGAGTTTGTCCACTGCGAGAGAAGTCCATAATCTGATGCCGGAAGGTCAAGGTGTAAACTCGCCCTCGTGTGTTGCCCAATTTCGCAAATAGTTGGTTGAAATCCTAAAACACATAAACTCAATTTTGGAAATTCGCTCAGTTCACGTCAACGGTTCAACCTCGTTGTCGAATTACTTTACTTCACATTGATTAAGTACAATTAAGAATAAGCATAGACTGGGTTATAAGAAGGTAGGAAAGAACAAATTTAATGTATGATGAGAAAATGTATGCATTTTACAAAAGTAAACCCCCCCCCCCCCCCCCCCCCCCCCCGGTAGGCTATACAACTGGAGGAGCACATTTCTTGACAGGAAGTAAGAGATTTTTGTACTAGAATGAAACTTCTTTAGGGTTTCATCTAAAACAATAAATATAGGAAATTATTCTGCACATTTTGTTTTTTACACGACCTTATAGCTCACCTGCTTCCCCCAAAATCGATCAAAAAATAAAATACCATGAAAGTTCTCTAAAAAAAGTATAAAATCCGAAGCGAAGCAGCGCGTGAGCCGAAGCAGGTTGCTGACGAGAAAACAAAATCTACTAATAGCCCAGTCGGTATAGGTTACAACTACCAGTAATTTGCAATACGGCTGAATTTTTTTTATAAGTATATTAAAGTATGTAGATTAACATAAAAAAAAGTTTACCAGTCTATCGATTTCCCAAAGTCGAAAAAAAATCGATTATCATTTTTTTTTTCGATTATCCTTAATATTTCGAGCTGGGATGAAGATAGAGGAAAATAAAAAATACCACCGTGTAGGAAAGGTATTTTCAACAAAAAAGGTCATATGTATTTATTTCGTCTGAGCAATGGTTTGTCTGGAAAAAATTCGATAATGCAGGTATGTATTTTGCAGCCGGGGAAATCACTAAAAGGGGACATCTTATTCATATATGAAGCGTTGGCTCATTCTAAATCGGCCGAATTTTAATATATCGAATTGAAACTTGACATAGGAGTTAAAATATATATTTTAAACATTTATGCTGAGTCTCAGCTTGTTATCTTGAAAATTACCCGATCTAGGAGTCGATTTCGATTATCGATTTTAGGAGTACCGGACTCACGAACTAATTTCAATCTATTCCAGTTTCGTCAATTTTTGGAATATCAACATCAAATTTGTTTTACAAGTTGAGTACATCAGTATAAATATTCTTAGTAAGTATGAACGATTTTTTTCGTATTATTTTTAAAAACGAGGCGCTTGAAAATGGTCTTCCGTTTTACCTATCTCGTTTTAACTATAACACTTTTGGATTCAACGACTCCATTTTCGACATTTTTGAACATATCGATTTAAAAATTGGTACAGAAGTTAAAAATACAATTGTTTTTTGCTATACTTATTTTAAAAACTGTATTTAAAAAAATGACTAATCTGCAGCTGATCAACTCAAGCGTTTTGATGAAAAATCTAAAAAGGTCTAAAATTATACTTTTTTAATTTACTTGTGGTTTTAAAAGTAAATAATGAAAAAGGTTTATACTCCTTGAACTTGTTTGAATATATATATTTAACTTGTAAAAAAACTTTCAGGTTGATATTTTGAAAATTTTCTAAACTGGAGCTGTTTAAAATGAATTGGTGGGTCCGGTACTCCTAAAATCGAGAAACCCATTAATAAGTCAAGTGGCTCTAGATCGGGTAATTTTGAAGATAACAAGCTGAGACTCAGCATAAATGTTTAAAATATATATTTTAACTCCTATGTCAAGTTTCAATTCGATATATTAAAATTCGGCCGATTTAGAATGAGCCGACGCTTCATATATGAATAAGATGTCCCCTTTTAGTGATTTCCCCGGCTGCAAAATACATACCTGCATTATCGAATTTTTTCCAGACAAACCATTGCTCGGACGAAATAAATACATATGCTCTTTTTTGTTGAAAAATACCTCCCCTACACGGTGATATTTTTTATTTTCCTCTATCTTCATCCCAGCTCGAAATATTAAGGATAATCGAAATAAAAATGATAATCGATTTTTTTTCGACTTTGGGAAATCGATAGACTGGTAAACTTTTTTTTATGTTAATCTACATACTTTAATGTACTTATAAAAAAAAATTCAGCCGTATTGCAAATTACTGGTACTTTTGGTCTAAATTGACCTTTACCGACTGGCTTATAATAACATTCTATATTTCGTACTGCCCTATTTGCCAAATAGTTTGTTGCAACCCATACAGTGTATTCACTTAATTAATTTTAAAAATTCGCTCAACTAACGTCAGCGGTTCAGCTGCGCGATTGAATTATTTTAAGTTTCTTTGTTCATCAACAAAGTGTACAGATTTCTGCCTGAAATAAAAATGTCAGTCAGAAAGTGTAGCACTTTGGTCTGAAACGTTTTTTAGTTCATTCCGGAGTACTTTCATCCTAATGAGTCACAACTAGGTTTTGCTTTCCTTGAACACATGCCTACGCGACTATCATATTACCAGTACTTCTGCACTTGCCAACAGATACAATTATTTGCCAAGAAATACGAGAGTTTACAGAGCAACGGAAGTAAAGCTGATTTCACAATCAGTGAGTTATAGCTAATTTCTTACCGGAGGTAACCTCCGAGTGCATCGCACGCTAAACTGTGTTCGCTCAGCTCACACAATTGCCAGTGAATTAATTTACTGCGTGGAACGTTTATAGAATGATTATATGCCTACATGTACGAAATACTGTATATTAGTAGAATTTTTTTGCATGTAAGCTTCCAACCCTGACCCACGCGCTGCTTCGCTCATCCACTTGTAGCGAAAAAACTCGACCTTTCGGCCTTGGATTATGGACTGTTTCGCTTCGCTCGCAGCGTACAAACTCGGTTGTTGGCTTCGAATCAGAAAGTGCCTCCTCGTGAATTTGAACCGGGTACTTTACGTTTTGATCTATTTTGGGGGCACGAACCGAGCTATAAGGTCGTGCAAAAAATTATTATATAAATTATATCGTGCAAAAAAAAATGTGCAGAATAATATCTTACATATTTTGTTTACATAAAACCCTAAAAAAGTTTCAATTCCATTTTGAAAAATCTAAAAAAATAGCTACTTCCTGTCGAAAAAGGCTTTCGGTTATAATTTGTTTTGGCTAACGAGCTCGTCCGAACAAATAATAATAATGTGTGAACCGAATTTGGTCCAAATCGAAAGTTAAATGCGGTCGTCAGAGTGTCGCATATATACATATATATAATTTTTAGTGACGCTTCAAAAAGTGTCCTGAGGACCATGATTGGTGCTCATTGACTACTCCCGATTGTAGGTCTCACCATGAGAGTTACTACTGCAGTAGCTCATCTTTCCTATGGAAATGCGCTAAAAATATAAATAAAATAGGCCTATTTTAAATGTAAAATTTAAAGTAATTACTGAAAAATATAAAGATTGTAAAATAAGTACTGATACACCTCGATATAATTTAAATGGATTGCTAACGTATTGGATTGATCAACGTAAACGATCAAAATACCTAATTTAACACGTTTTCTGGTGTTTAAGAGGGGTTCAAAATGTTTCCCCCCTTTTGAAATGGGGCGATAGAGGGGGCAACTTTATTTTTTTAAACGGCACCCCCAATCTTGTGACATACCATTAGAAAGCCCTTTAAAAACCATGAATTTCTATTGTAAGAAAAGTAAAATCAGCTAACGCACTCGTTCGCTACCCTCAAAATTTTTATTGTTTTTAACTTAATATTATTTAAAAGACGGAAAGAGATATGCAAAATCTGATCTAGGGACTGTTATTCACCGTCATTTAGAACCATAGAAAACATATTTACAAAATCGCAAACCACCTCTCATACCACCTCCAACTTAAAAATTTGTAAGAGACTCATATGGCATGTGACACATCATATTGATGTCATTTAACAACATAAATTTCTGTGATAAAAAATAAAATTACTATGCTCATAAATGTAATTTTGTAAATTGTTTTCTAGAATTTTATAAAGGTAAGCTATTGCAATATAGGGAACGATTGCGTTCATTGGTTTTTATTTTATTATCACAGACATTCATTTTTAATGATCATCAATTTGATGTGACACAAACAATATGTGTCAGGTCATTTTTGAGGGAAATGCGGGGTTTTGGAATTTTGTAAATATGTTTCCTATGGTTCTAAATGACGGTGAATAATAGTCCTTGGATCAGATTTTACATATCTCTTTCCGTCTTTTAAATAATATAAAATTAAAAAAAATACATTTTCAAGCGTAGAAAACGAGTGCGTTGGCTGATTTTAATTTTCTTACAATAGAAATTCATGGTTTTTAAAGGGCTTTTCAATGGTATGTCACAAGATAGGGGTTTCCAATTAAAGAATTAAAGTCGCCCCATTTCAAAAGATGGGCAACATTTTGAACCCTCCTTAAACACCAGAAAAAGTGTTAAAATAATTATTTTGTTCGTTTACGTTGATATAGCAATCCATGTAAATTATATCAAGGTGTATCACGACTTATTTTACACTCTGTATATTTAAACATTAAAATAGTTTTTACTAGTATCCAGGTCCCTAATTGTATATAATAAAGTAGCCTACAGTATCTTTTATTAGCCGTTTTTGACCTTGTTTTTTCCTCTTTTACGCGTTTCGGTATGTCCATCCCATCATCAGAAAATTCCTCGTTTATTAGAGGTTGTCAAATCATTAAGTTATAAAACACAACATATTTAAAAACAATAAAGAAAGCAGTCATGGAACTGCCGGCAAAAGTGAAAACTGTCATGAATATAAATCGTTGGTTGAATTGGTTTCATCCGACCTTTGATCATTTTAGATGTATTATCAAGTACTCTAATTTAACACAACTTGCACAATTAGGAATTGCAATGTCCATTTCATCGGTAGCGTGACGTGACTAAACGCATACAGCTATTGAGATTAAACCTTTGAATTTTATTTCGTCGATTTATTCTTCCTTAACGATCAGCTGTTACATCAAACTTCTGGTTTATATTAGTACTTGTGTTAAATCAATGAAGAGAAAAATCATGGACGAAATAAAACAACGCAAAGTTCGTATAATTTACCTCATCCAAAAAGTGCTCGGTGCGCCTAAAGAAGTTTTCACTTTTAAACACAGTTCGTAGGTGTGAACATTATGGCTACTGGACGTCGGCCCACACGTTTTATGTGAGCTGAATCAAATGAGCAACACTTTTCTTATTCTAGTTAGACATCCATATTGAAAATATTTTGTCTGTGGCGATATTTAAATTCTGCTTCCAGAAGCTAAATTTGACTTTGTTCTTGGTGTTGATCACAGGGAAATGTATAGTCGAAAGAGTAGCTAAAACATTATTTTACCTAGATGATACCAGGAGATGCAATCCGTAAACAAACCTATTAGAAAATTACCGTCGGTTGCGAAGTGCGGGTATCTTGATACCAGTTTATATTTAACTCGATGTATTTATATAATTACACCAATTGAATAACAATAGTTGCATATAAACTTAGAATTTATTTTTAGATAAGTCGGTCAGAAATTCCCATGCCCCTACTATAATAGTATCGTCAGAGTTATGTGGGCAAATTGTTGAAGCGAATCCGTTGCACGCTGTTCCGTAATGTTATTGGTTTGATGCGCACAGATGCATGAACTGGTCATAAGATTAGCCGGCTTTCAAAACAGATGACGAAACCTGTGTTTAAATCAGTTAATCTTTCTGTCTGCTTTGCGTTCAGACTTTCTGCTCTACTACTCTACAAGGAAAACACCTGTAACGGGTCATTAAAGTGAGACAATTTCCCCTATCAGGTGCGATGTATTTATTTTAAAGTTTAACGATACTTCTTCACTTATATATATATCTAAGATTTGAAAGGGTGGCTAATGTTTGCCGTGAGTGTAAGTAAATGACTGGAAATGATATTAAGTTTGATTGTAAGAGTTGAGCATATCATGTGTACCGCAGAATAATTAAAGAATTATTATAATAAACTAGCAAGCAGGGTGTCAGAAGTGTAAAAGAAGAATGCAAGGAGTCCGTAGTGGTCATGAGGCAAGTATTATTATTACTCTATATTAATAATTTGCCATCATCAGTTTATGTGGTAGGGTAATTACATTTGCTAATGATAAAAAACAAAGTTTTCAAACCGATTCTGTTCAAAAATTGGATCAGAAGGCTTTACAAGTGAATGCCACTGGACAGTATTTTGCTGAAATCAATTTAATAATAAATCCAAGTAAAATTAAGTACATACTCTTCAGTAGAAAGCATTGCTAAAATCAAACAACAAGTGTCATGCTACAAAGGGAGGTCCAAAAATTCCTGTTCTGCTTAATAATTTTGTTTAATGTTCTTTGGGCATTATTTTTTAATATATTCTCCCTTAAGACGAATGCACTTGTTGCCCCTTTCATAAAGTAATTCTATTCCCCTTCTGAAGTATAATTTTTCTTTGTCGTTAAAATGAGTCTCTACAACGTTTTAAAGAGCTTCCTCGTCCTGAAATCAACGTCCACGGAGGTTTAGGAACAAATAATAGTCACTGGTGGCGAGGGGCTGTACGGCGGTGGCTGTTTTCTGAAACCACATTAGGTCAGAGCGGCCATTGCTGTTTGTGCCCTGGGAACAGGCGCATTGTCGTGCATCTGCGCCCTCGTGCATTGTGTGCATTTGTTGAAAAGCCCTCTTCTCTTGCTTTTGATTTTCTTTTTTAGCAAGCGTAGGACATTAGCGTAATATGCACCTGTAATTGTAGTATGTTTTCCTTTATGATCAATCATCAGTATTCCTTTAGAATCCCCAAAAAATGGTCGCCATCACTTTTCCAACTGATGCTGCAGTTTTGAACTTTATTGGAACAGGGCCGCCTTTTTTCAGCCATTGCATGGATTCTTGCTTGCTCTCAGAGTCGTAGTAGAGTACCCAAGTCTCGTAAAATATGGCTTCCTGGTCACCCTCAAACACATCCTCAAAAATCGCGACAACAGTTCACTCGAGCACGTTTTTGAAATGAAGAAAGATTTCGGGGTCAAACCTTAAGCTCGCTTTGGTCATGCCCAGATGTTCACGTACAATTCTGAGAACTGTTGTGACTGATACTCCGACCATCAGAGAAATTTGTTTGCTACATAATCGTCTATCATTCAGTACCACCTGCTCGATATTTTCAGGCGTGACTGCCTCAATCGGCCTCCAACTAAGGGTATCATTTTCTAGCGTGTCATTTTGCTTCATTTAAAAAGATTTGACCAGTTATTAACTGTTGTCTGAAAAGGGGCATTCTCCCCATAAACTCCCACTAATCGATTGTAAATCTCGTTTGGAGTACACCCCTCTTTTGTTAAAAGTTTATTCACCACTTGGTATTCAATTTTATCCAAGTTATAAAAAGATATGTTAACTGGTGTGTAGACAAACAATGACTAACTGACAATTTTTGAGATTGTCCCTTCTTTAATCCTAACGTTAGACCTAAACAGAGATAACAAAGCTTTATCTCTATCTTATTTTTATCATTGTCAGAACAGGAACTTTTGGACCTCACCTCTTAGGTGATAGTATAATTGAATAAGTGCAATCAATAACATTTTTGAGTCTTCTAATTGATGACAAGTTGAACTGGAATGACCACATTAGCAGTATTAGTGTAAAAATTAGCTCAAGTATAATTGTACTTGTTGAAGCTATTGTATCATTATTTGAACTATGCAATTCATCTTTGGGAAAACTCATCAGTTCAGAATATGAAAAGAGTGTTTATCTTGCAAAAAAAGTCACGTGGGACTAAATAAAAGACAAAGATGTAAAAATTATTTCAAGAAATTCGGAGTATTTCCACTTTTTTAATTCAAATGTGATTATATTTGATATATTTGATATATTTGATTATTTTCCGGATTCTTTTACTCGGTTGATAAGTTGTACATCATGATACTATTCGTGATATATCTGATTTCTTTTTTTGCAATGTGTTTTATCATATTAACTTAGTCTTACAGATTTTTATTTTTTACATTTTAAGTAGTATTTATGTTATTGTATATTTTCTCTACTATTTAAACTGCTTGTTGTTTGATTGTATTTGTGAGTATTGTTTCAATGTGTAGTAATATGTATGACTACTTGTTTTATACAAATATTTTATAAAAAAAAATCCTATAAAAATAAAACTTTTTGTTCCATTTTAAAAGTCTCCCACTACTACACTGCACCAAATTACCTACGCTTGTTTACTAATATTTTTGTTTAACTCATTGTGTTTGTATCCAAGTCACTGATGATTAAAAGGACAAATATGTCCGTCTTTGTGACATTTTTGTTTAATTCAAGTAGTTTATTTACTTCACATAGATTGCGGATTGACGCGAATCGGAACTTGTTCCCTCTTCAGATTATCGCTCTGTTGAGATCGTGAACACATTAAAATAAATTAAAGTACAACATAACACATATACACGTGCACAACAACACAAATAATACCACCGCGTGTTTTTGTACGCGTTATACTTGAATTACACAAAGTCACCCAAAACGGAATAATTATCCTTTTAATATTTTTTGCTGATCCCTTTTCTTAGCCCTCGGCCACTCTGTATAGTTTCCCTCAAATTTTTAAGTTTCTTTTAATATCTTAACAATTCATTCTACATTATTTTTCTGTTTATGTTTTATTTGACATGAATTATATTGCACAAATTTTGTAAAAGAAGAATAAATTAATTTCATTTTATGTAATTTCATTTGTCCTGATTGACTAACATAGAATCAACATGGAACAAAAACTACTTAAGATCCAAATACGAAAATTTAAAGGTATTCTCATGGGGTCATGGGTTCAGACTAAAAAAAGATTTTTCAAAATTTTTATTTTAAGGCGTAAAAATAGAGAAACCTTGGGATTTCACTCCCAGCCCTATACAGATTAAACAGCTGTTCGGATCAAAATCAACACATGTTTGTTTACATTTATTAGTAGCAATCCACTTAGTAAATTTAGAATCAGTTTATTATTTTTCACTACCAAAAGCTTTTTTTAGGCTGGATTAATAAATGAAAAGCAAACACAAACAAAAATCAACGAAAATTGCTTACTGTATTATAACTCAATTCAAATATACTAGGGGCTCTGCCCCTGGACGCTCCGCGTCCCAACCCCGGCTCGGCCTCCGGCCTCAGATGGCTGCTTCGCTTCGCTCGCAGGTGGAAAATTCGATAAAGAATCTCGTTAATCTTTTGCTCGTTTGTACATAGGTGACCGAGCATAAATTAGCTGTTTTATTTGGCAGCTGACTCAAACTCATTAAACATTATCTCCATAAGATTAACATGGGAAATTTGAAGGATTGTATACCGGAGCTCCTTCTCGGGTGAATAGCGGCTGAACGGATGATAATATATAAGACTTGACATATCTGTGAATGATTATGTTCAGTTTTTGATCCAAATTAGCTGTTTTATATATAATAGGTTTGTAACAACCAATGTTTGAATTGAATTAAAATATAGTTAGCATTTTTCGTTGATTTTTGTTTGTGTTTGTTTTTAGTTTGTCAATGTAACCTCAAAAAGGTTACATACTACATTTGATACTGATTTGATCCAAATCAGTTGTTGATCAAAATCAGCTGTTTTAAGCTTTTCATATGAACAGCTGTTTTTGTGTCCCTGATAAAATCAATAGAAATCTTTCTTCCATAAGATTAACATTGAAACTTTGAGGGCCACTGGGGCGTAGCCCTAATGTCCTAGGACTTCGGTAAATGGCCTAAAACCTTCACAGGGTTAACCTGTGTTACTATGCAAAATTTCAAAGCAATCGGATGGACGGTATACGAACGCAAAGTGGACAAAGAACCAAAAAAAAACCCCCATAAGGAATACACAGCAAAAATTTGCATTTGATTATAACGTTTGTAAGGCGAAAGATACATGATTTGTAATGCTTGATGGCAAATCTGGGCGTGCATACCTTTAATTTAAGACCTCAATTATGAAAATCGGTCGGGTAGAAGAGCCGAACGGACTCGGAAAAGAAAAACAGAATTTTTTTAATATATAAGATGTTGTTACATAATATTATAAATAATACAGCTGTTTTGGATAAAAAAACTTAACATAATTGTAGCTTATTCCTATACAATTAACCAAATCACGTTTATTTGCAACCAGTTGGCAAATTTAAAATCAGGTAACTATTCTCCACAACTAGACTAACAGTTTTTTTAGATTAAGTAAAAACAAACAAAAGGCTTACTGTATATAAGTCAAACGTCCAGTGTTACATATTATATTGTTTCCTTTAGTTTTTAATATCAAAATTTGTTTAAAAAGTTGAATATTGGTTATTTAATGGTGAAATTACAATCAATGCCGCAGTTAGAATTATTGTGGATGGCCACATTTATTTCGGTCTCTGTCTTGTACTAGCTATGTATAGGTCACCGATAATTCGGCATTTCCATAAAAATATCAGGGTATACAATAATTTGTTTGCACTGGTATCACCATTGGTCTCCGCCGTGGATGGCGAGCGAAATGAGTCTACCTGTATTTATCAAAACATGGTTATAGTGCATACGAGTACAGTTTATTATTATAAAAAGCGACACAGTAAAATTAGAAGGAAAAAGTGAGGCTTTCCCAAATAATACCCGCTGCCCTTGGTCATCTGAAAATAGAAAATAGGACAACTAAACTGGGTTTTATAATATACTAGCTGACCCGTACGGCGTTGCCCGTGGTGGTTGGTATTTTCAGTCTTTTTAACGTAATTGTATTCTTTTTAAGTGTTCAGTCAGTGAGTGGTATTTGGCTTTTATATATCTTAAATAATTAGCCCAATAATTGGTGTTTTAGTTCATTGTAGGCCTAACCTAAAATTATATTCAGTTTTTGATCCAAATTAGTTGTTGATCAAAATCAGCTGTTTTAAGCTTTTCATACAAACAGCTGTTTTTTGTGCCCCTGATAAAATCAAAAGAAATCTTTCTTCTTCTTCCTTAAGATTGACCTTCCATAAGATTAACATTGAAACTTTGAGGGCCACTGGGGCGTAGCCCTAATGTCCTAGGACTTCGGTAAATTGCCTAAAACCTTCCCAGGGTTAACCTGTGTTACTATGCAAAATTTCAAAGCAATCGGATGGACGGTTTGGTAGCGCATAAAGGACAAACATACAAACAGACAAACGTACAAACAGACAAACGTACAAACAGACGGACATACAGTACATTTAATTATATATATATATATATATATATATATAGATTAAAACAGAATCGCAAATTATTAATCTTGGTTGTGGATTTATTTACCTTATAACATAAATTGGTTTACTAAGTACATTTTTATTTAATTAATGTCTATTCTTGTCGATTGTACCACTGTATATAAGCACACATTTATAGTATATACTGTACTAGGGGCTCTGCACTGCTCGCCAACCCCAGCGGCGACCCATGGCGAAGCCAATGCAAACAGATTATTGTATACTCTTTTAATATAAGATCGAAATAGACACGACCATCCCCAATAGTGCAAATTGCGGCATGCGTTGTATTTCACCAAAATAAAAATTTCAAACAAGTTTTAGTATTACCAAATAAAGGATACAGTATAATATGCAACACCATTTGTTTGACTTATAATACTGTAAACCTTTTGTTTTCTTTTAACTAATCTAAAAAAAAAGAAACTGTCAGTTGTGAAGAATAATTACCTGATTCTAAATTTGCCAAAATGGTTGCAAATAAACGAATTGTGGTTCATTGTAGGTCTAACCTAACGTTGTGTTAAGTTTTTTTATACAAATCAGCTTGCGAAAATTCTAAAAATTTTACCCCCAATTTGTATGAATTTTCTCGAGATCTCTGAACACGTTAAAGCAATACAAATTTCGTTTTCGTGTGTCTATCTGACTGTAGACATGATATATGCACTCACAGACGTCGTAGAAAACTTCTGGTGGTGCCAAAATCTTCGTAATTTTTCTGCGGAGAGTTGCAAAGCTTTTGAACTTTCTAGTGTGATAGCAACGTGGCGTACGTGACAAAACTTCATATTTTTGATTATTTAAAAAAAAACACATGAACCGAAGTCTCGAAAAGTGTTCCATTTTTTCATTTTGTTTATTTATAATATGTAACAACAGATGTTTGAATTGAATTATAATACAGTAAGTTAATTTTTTTTTGTGTTTGCTTTTAGTTTGTTAATCTAACACAAAAAAGCTGGTTGCTATGGTAAAGAATGAAAAGAAACATGTGTTGCTTAGTTTTTAATCCAAACAGCTGTTATATCCAAATTTTCACTATTTTTACCTTTTAAAATAAACATTTTTCAAAATCTTTTCTTAGTGTGCGCCTGTGAGCCAATAAGAATATATCTTTATCAAGTAGTTTGGCTCCAAGTTGATTCTATGTCAGTCATTCAGTCGGGACAGAACCTCTTATACAGAGTGTTCATAAAGTCCGTTTAATCCCATTTATTATTTTTGTTACTGAAAATAAGTCAACAAAATTTGTATGTTCAGTATCTTGTGTTGCTAACAGGAAATTTTGTTTTGACATAATTGAACCATTGAAATTAGTAACCCTCTTAAGGGGTTAAGCCCCCAAAATTATATGTCTTATATGTCAAAAAAAATTCCTGTTGTGTAACAAAAGATATATAAAAAGTTTTGTTAACTTATTTTCAGTAACAAAAATAATGAGGGGGTTAAAGGGACTTTATGAATACTCAATATATATATAAGACTAGCTGACCCGTACGGCGTTGCCCGTGGTGGTGGTAACTTTGATTCCCCCAAACCCCTCCTAAAATTTCGAAATTTTTGAAACCCTTTCTTAGTGAGCACCTATGGCCCTAGAGGAAGCTACATAAAAAAAAAATTCATTCCAATCCGTTCGGTAGTTTTAGAAATCTGATTTAATAACTTTGATCCCCCCAAACTCCCCCTATAATTTCGAATTTTTTTAAACCCTTTCTTAGCGAGCGCCTATGGTCCTACAGGAAGCTACATACCAAATTTCATTCCAATCTGTTCGGTAATTTTGGAGGAATCGTGATTTAGTAACTTTTACCCCCCAAACCTTCTAAAATTTTCAATTTTTTAAAACCCTTTTTTAGTGAACACTTATGGCCCTAGAGGAAGCTACATACCAAATTTCATTCCAATCCGTTCGTTAGTTTTGAAGAAATCGTGATTTAATAACTTTAATCCCCCCAAACCCCCCTAAAATTTCAAATTTTTTGAAACCCTTTCTTAGCGAGCGCCTATGGCCCTAGATTAAGCTACATACCAAATTTCATTCCAACCCGTTCGGTAGTTTTGAAGAAATCGTGATTTAATAACTTTGATCCCCCAAACCCCCCTAAAATTTCAATTTTTTTCAAACCCTTTCTTAGTAAGCACCTATGGTCCTAGAGGAAGCTACATACCAAATTTCATTCCAATCCGTTTGGTAGTTTTGAAGAAATAGTTTTTTAATAACTTTGATCCCCCCCTAAAATTTCGAATTTTTTCAAACTCTTTCTTAGTGAGCACCTATGGCCCTAGAGGAAGCAACAAACCAAATTTCGTTTCAATCCGTTTGGTAGTTTTGAAGAAATTGTTTTTTAATAACTTTGATCCCCTCCCCCCTAAAATTTCGAATTTTTTCAAACCCTTTCTTAGTGACACCTATGGCCCTAGAGGAAGCTATAAACCAAATAATTTCATTTCAATCCGTTCGGTAGTTTTTGAGAAATCGTGATGAGTGAGTGGTATTTCGCTTTTATATATAGAGATTTTAATTGAATCTTTTTACAACTGTTTTACAGTTCGTAACACATTTCCGCTGATTTTTTTTTGCTATCGTTGTTAACTAATAATTTCAAAGTAGTAAAGGAATGAAAAACTCATAATACATAGTTAGGACAGTTTCTTGTAATATACGAGTTCGTGCAGTGCAATATGACATTTTGCCAGACACACAAAGTTACACGTGTAAAACCAAGTTTATATCAAGCGTATAGAATACCCTCTCACCTTGGTTGCTTGTTCCTGACCACGTGACACGACTTTGAAAGAGGTTTCATCTGCTAGAGTTATTTCTGATTGATTCAAAATGGCGTCGGGATCACTATCCACAGACATAGGTATGCTTCATGTTGATACTAATCAAAGACATGTCATCTTAACGGTGGTATAGGAAAGAGAAGAGGGATAAATGTTATATCTGAAAGTTGTGCATTAATAATTCCACATTTGTTGGACAAATAGTGTTTTACTAACGAGTGATAGATATTCCAAATTAGCAATAAGTTACCTTATATAGGTTCCGCCAAGTGCCTTCTTTCTTGGTTTCCATTAACATGTTTCAGAGCCTATGCTCCATCCTCAGAATTCGTCAATATTATATTACAATACCAAATCACAGACAAACATTTACACAAATACATAGAACACATCTCGAAACACACGGTGAGCATCATTTCAATGATTGTCTGTGATTTTTTATTGCAATGTAATGACGATAAACTCAATCCAATTGAGTGATTGAGGGATAAACTCTGAGGATGGATCATAGGCTCTGAAACGCTTAAGTGCAAACCAAGAAGGAAGTCACGTGGCGGAACCCATATAAGGCAACTTATTGTTTATTAAACAACCGTTACTTGGATACTAAACAAAATGAATCTTAAGTTATTCCAAATACAATAAAATGTTGATGGGTTTTCAATTCCACATTTTATGTGCGTTTTAAACTAAGCGGTAATGTAAAAGTTGTTGCAAGTCAGCTGAGAAGCTGAATATCAGCTCTTCAAGCGATTGTTCGACCATTTTTCATCTGCATATTTTTAGTTAAGATCACATGCTACCCCCTCTTCCCCCCTTCATATAGTAATGATGATAAGTTTGTCTTTTACGTTCGCAACCAGAACCTTCGCAATGCATCTGTAACTTATTTTATTTTAAATTGGTTTTACATGTTATCTGTAATAATAACATCAATTCACAATTTTTAAGGAAATTATTAGGACAGAGGCACTTGGTTCTATGTTGACCGGTGGGGGTAGATGTGATCTGTACATAGGTGAGCGGCAACCACCCCCAAATAGCAAGGTAGTGACCAGAGTTTGGTGAATTGCTAAATGTTGTTTTACTTTATGTTTTTGAGGATGCTGAATTAGAATATGAAGTTTATTTTAAGGTGCAAATGATGGAACATTGTCAAAAATGAAATCGTAACCTAAAATGCAAAACAATTTTTTTAATGATTTTCGAAATTTAACGTGCATAATAGTAATTGCATAAAAAGGTAATTTAATAATTTTTGAAAGTCAGTGCGTGCATAAAGTGTGAAGTGTCCCCAACGATCTCCCGGCGCGCGGAGTCAACGCCGATATTTAAAGTTCAACCATAATTTTAATTATTTTTCTATTGCTTATTAGGACTTTAAACTCTCCAAAAAACTTTCTTGAGTTCTATATTTTAGTATAAAATTGATTAAAAAGCCATTGAACTTTGTCACTCAACTTTTACGGTCGAAGGTTGTAACTCATGAATGCTGATTTTTTTCTTTTTTAAATACATAACTTTATTCAGAATTTGTTCCAAGACTATTTTTGTTCTTCAAAAATGTGTTAAGTTTATTCAGTAAAACTTTCAAAAGGATCCATTAAGATCGACTTAAGTTATAACACGTTCAATGTCAAAAATCATTAAAAAAATATTTTTTGCATTTATGTTGCGATTGTATTTTTGACAATGTTCCAACATTGGCAGCTTAAATTAACTTTATATTCGAATTCAGCACCCTCAAAAATAAAGTGAACGAAATTTAGTCATTCACCTACCGTGGTCAGTATCTAGATAAATGAACGTTAAGACATCGTCTATAAGACATAGATCGAAATAGACAAGCAATTTACCCAACATTTGTCCACAAAATTAATAATTTTGTGTATAATTTTTACACTTTTTCTATTTTTTAACAGGAATTTTAAATATTTTCGGAATAAAAAGAAGCATAACATATTCTCTGAATAATCATCTACATGTTAACGAAAGTTTCGTCAAAATCGGTTCAGCCATTTCAGAGATTAGCCCGGACAAACAGACAGACAACAAATTTATAAATGTGTGTTTAGGTTTGGTAATGTGTGAATAACCTTATGAGCTTAGAAAAAAGCTTATATTTTGAAATCGCAGACAGACAGTTTAATTTTATTTATATGTATAGTTTGGTTTTACATATTATATTGTCTGTAATAATAACATCAAAATTGTTTATTCGCCTTTGTGGGTGTAAGTATGCGATGCCTAGTCAATTCTATCGCATTCAGAGAGCTGACGCTTGCAACGTACGGTAGGAATACACATTGATGCTGGTGTTTTAATTTTCGAGTTCTTGTGTGAGCCATAATCAAAAACCGATGCAAATCCTGATTTTACCGCTTACCGACGCTCTGGTGATCATGTAAGGATGTGTTAGGGGTCGTGCGTAATTGTGTTCTCTATGCACTTCCAAATGGTTTAGCGAATCTGGACAAAATTTGGCTAAGCGATTAACTAGCACAAGAAGGGAATAACAACTGATATTATCACCGTATTATTTCGATTACATAAATTAATGGGGTGAAAACGGGACAACTATTCCGACTCAAAACACACTTACCTCCGATGAGAGCAGATAGCTGAAATTTGTCAAATTTGTTTCTTAAATGTTAGTGAAAAAGAAAAACACTCGAATATTGATTACGTCGTTTAAGGGATGAAAACTGTGTAACTACTCCTAAAAAAAAAAAAACTAATAACTTTTATAATTCCCGTGAAGGTAGAGAAATGAAATTATATTCATTTATTTTTTAAATGGTAACAGAAAAACTGAACCAGTTGTATTTTATTGAATTTCGTCCAAGGGGTGAAACAGGGAATCTAGCCCTACACATAAATAATATTACTTAGATAATTCACAGAGCAAATGAAGCACTCGCATTTCGGCGACCCCTTGAGGTAAAAGTTGGGTAGCTACCCCTATAATTAAGTATAATGTCTACTAACTCCCAAGAAAGCTTGATAGCTGAAATCATGCACATTAATTTAATTATAAAGTGTTATATAATTAAAGAAACCTACGTATATTTCTTGTGCATTAGTCTAAAGATGAAATGAGGATTACCTCTAAAAAATAAGTTTTAAATTATATAATTTTCATGATATAGAGACCTGAAGTTTGGCACATTTGATTTATATGATGCATATGTAAGTTACTTTAATTTCGTCGTTGGAATGAAATTGGGTATCTACCCATATAAAATACATTTAATACTAATTCTATTAAAATGTCTTAAAACTGGAAACTTAAAATTTGGCTCATTTATTTCGTACGTAGGCTAATAAATGGAAAAATTCTACCTTTCACACTTTTCTTAAATGTGCTTAAGCAATATAATTACCACTATACTGTACACCCTAGTAATATACAATATGAATTATTCTTACATTTATTCATGAATCTAGAGAGCATACAATTTATAAAGTCGTTTCTTGAGTGATAATTAGGAAGACTAAAGAACTCTTATTATACTTGTTTAAGGGGGTAACTACCCCTATACAAATATAATATAGGCCTATATAATGCAGTTAACTTACTAGTTTAACAATTGCAAATAAGGAAATGTACAAACTTGGAACCTGAATATTTTTCTTCATTTTTAAGATTAGCAAATCCACCGTGTGTGATATAATTGAACTTAGTCAATGTGGTGAATAGAATGTACGCAAAGATTGAAATCTTTAACATATCCGGACGGCAAGGGGGCGGTAACATCTAGAAGCCGGAATTTGAATGTTTACGTGATTTCAGCGACAAACTGTCGGTATTTGCGAATTTATGTAAACGTAAACGAAAAACAATATTGATAGTGCGTACCGGGACAGCGTCGTATGTAGTCGCTCACCACGAGTTTAAGCAATTCGGGCATGTAAGAGTGTTTGTATTTATTAATTATATAATCGTTGTGTTAGTTATGTGTAAGTGACGAAGGGAAACCTGATAATCTTGAAAACTGCTGAATAGCCGAAACGGCCGTCGTTTAGTGACGATAAAGGAATATTGAAGACGGTAAGTCCTAAATCTAATAAATATTGATAGATTTGGACAAGCCTAAATTGTTATGGCGTTTTTTTGGAGCAGGAAATCCGGATTTTTTTTTAATTGTGAGTGTTGGTAAGTCTCAGTAACAAGATTTTCATTTCATTCACTTAATCGTATCTGCAGGCGAAGAACGGATACCTGATAGTATGTAACAGTTTGGAAGCTCCTGTTGCTGACACATGTATTAAAACAATATATTTCCTATTCTAACACTGTACGGCATGTGAAAACATCAAATGTACAAGTTATACAACAGAATAATACTTTTAGTTTGCATAATTTTAGATGTTTATCCGTTGTTAGTTTAGAGTAGTTTTACAGATTTAAGTCTACGATTAGAAGATCTTAACACGAAAGTTTTCATCCCTCAATTACAATTTTCATTCAATCATTGTAAATTTTGTTTCCATTTAAGATTTTTGAAAATTTTGAGTCATGGCTCAAACAAAACTCACTTCCAACTTGCACTCTCGTTCAGGTGAGAAATCAATATTGTTAATATCGGCGTATAGAAGATTAAAGGACTAACAAACTAAATAATTTTTAAAATGTTTTAACATTCCAAAACTATTTTTAACTGGTTCTTTAAAATACAACTGTTTTTTTAACTTTGTTTTTCTCAAAGTTGTTCAAACTAATGCACGTCCTTTAGAACGTTCGGCAACTGTTGTAAAATTGGAACCCTACCTTATCTCATGGGGGACTTCTCAATAATTGTTTTTCAAAGATGATACATAGCTCATGTCGTTTCAAAAACAATTCTTAAGACAATTGTAAAGTTTTATCTTATTCTGATAAGTATATGTGAAGCAAAAGCATTACACACAAAGCTATAAAATGTTCCTCTTCTATATCTATACTAATATTATAAGAGGTAAAATTTTTTTGTTTGTATGTAGGGGGAACTACTGAACTGATTGAAAAAATAGTTTTACTGATAAAAAGCTACACTAACCCTGAGTAATTCATTTTGATAAAAGCATTTTTGATTTAAATTTAATCGGAAAAAATTCTTAGGTTATTCCTAGATTGATGAACCAACACATGTATTTACATTTATTACCATAGCAACCAATTGAATAAAATATCAGACAAAACAGCTGTTTACTCTAATATTTACATTAACAGCTGATTTCCAACTTTGAAGCAATTATTTGTATTTCTAACTTTTAGGTTAGGTTTTTATTAAAGTTTAGACCTGAGCCTTGCTGGTTCTTTTAACATTTATTAAAACTGCTGTTATAAAATATACGAAATAATTTGATTTGGACATTTAACATTATTTACCATCTTAGCTTTTTGGGTTATTATTAATCGTACTTTTTTATAAAGAATAATAAAGTGTAGATGACACAATTTGTTTATTCTTGGGAACTATAAGACAGGTGGATATGTTTAGGAATTACTTTAATGGATTACACCCATCACTCAAGTTTACAAGCGAAATAGAATCAAATAAAACTATACATTTTCTGGATTTGACCATAACTAGAAACAACACCAAATTCGAATTTAAAGTTTACAGAAAGCCGACACAAACTGACCATACCATACATGCATCGTCTAATCATCCACACATTCACAAAATGGCAGCCTACACCAACTTCATTCATAGAGCACTTTACTATTCCCGTGAAACCATCAGATTTCGATCATGAAATTAGAACTATAAAACAAATTTTTCCGTCTCAAACGTATATAACCACAATATCATAGACAAAATATTAAAACGTAAAAATAAAACTTGCAAATTACCATAAAAAAAGTATTAAATATATAAGCATGGAATATCACGAACTATTGGGAAATGTTGCAAGTAGAATTACTTATAAAAAAAACAGGATATATATTGGCTTTCAAAACAAATAATAACTTGGACAAAGCAATATTACCTAAAAGTGAAATAAAATGCCCTTCAATTCAAGTGGTATTTATAAAATAATTTGTGATGATTGCCCTAAAACTATATATCGGCCAAACAGGAAGATCGTTTAAAACTAGATTTAAGGAACACATACCGAAAATAAACCTTAACCCAGTTAAATCAAAGTTTACAGAGCACCTTTTAGAAACAGGCCACAGTTATTCTAATATACAAAATAATTTACAAATATTAGATAAATGTTCCAAGGGGCCAATCATGAATGTCTTAGAGGAGTTCTAAATATACAGACCAACTTACTATTATCGACCCATCTACATTGTTAAATGAAAAAATACAGTTCCAGTCAAACACCATATTCGACAGCATTCTTAGATTACAACCCCTTCATGAAGAAAGCCCGATCCCGCATCACAAAATCTGTTAGTACAGACCAAAAAATAATGAACGGGTGAACACGTTGCGTAATTCTCTTAATACATTTTAATGAAATAGTGACAATATGCGGAGTTTAAGTATTGTAATATGTGTTGTTTAATGTTTGTTATTTGAAACAACTGACGCGCATTTAGATAAATGCAATAAAAGTTATTGGTTCGAAAATGCCTGAGATAGGCGAAACGATCGTCACCAATGTGTAAATAAACTAAAGGACTGTGAGCGGAATATACAAGAAAAGATATTTACTTTTACATTTATATAAAAAATACATTAACATGATTATGTGTATAGAAGGTACCAACCAGGTTGGCGTGCGGAGCACGCAGGGGATTCCTCTAGTTACTAAATAATATTGTATAGACACACAAATCCAGAACCAAAATTGACTTTTGTAGCACCCCATGTTTAATCGCAATGGTGCATGACTATTTTCATCGGGATTTAAACTAAGCAAATAGTAAATAGTAAACTTAATGCGGTATTTTATACAAGATGAGTGTAGTAGTCTTTAATAATTTGTGTTATGCACTGCACTGAGTACAGCTATTAATAATCCTGCAACAATTAACTATAAACGTAGATAATAATATCCGATAACATTTTAACGTAATCAACGGGATAACATAATTTTATTGTAATTTGATAATTAACAAAATAGATTGGACGTATCTTTCCAGGAAATTATATTTATTATTTAAATTTAATTGCTGAACTGCAGACTACAGGTTGAAATAAGTAAATAATTAGGAGAGTGATATAACATAATAATTAATATATCTGGTTGAGATGTACGGATTCTTAATTCTATTGATATTTAACTAACTTTACAACTAATTAAGTTTTGAGGCTTAATACTAAATTTGATATTGAAACACAAACAATTTTCTTATACTTTAGTTGAGACAGAACGGATGCTGAATCTTAAAGATACAAATTGAAAAGCTAAATCAAAGATAATGTATAGATGTGAATTAACAGCAGCATATTGAAAAAGAAATATAACGAAATAAAATAATTCGACTACGTAGTTGAACCATTGACGTGAGTTGAGCAAATTTCCAAAATTAAGGTTATACGTCTTAAGGTTTCAACAAACTATTTGTGAAATTGGTCTACTCAAGAAGGCACTGCTGCCTCCACGAACGAAATATATTAGTAGAATTTGTTTGCACCTCACCTTCCAGTCCCGGCTAACGCCATTCGGACCTCGACCTTTCGGCCTCGGTTTATGGACTGCTTCACTTCGCTCGCACCAGAGAAACTCACGTACCCGGCCTTGGATCAGAAGCTGCCCCACTGTTAAACCACCACGTAGATTTGAACCGGGTAATTTTATGGTATTTTAATCGATTTTGGGGGAACCAGAAAAAGTGTGTTTTTACGAGTAAAAAACGTAATGTACAGAATAATCTCATTTATTTATTTGTTTAGATAAAACCCCACAAATGTTTCATTCTATAACAGGTCATAAGTAAAATGTCAATAACCATTTTTAAGTAGTCAAATTTATGATTTAGTAACCTACTGACCATAAAACCGATTAGAGTTGTCACAATTGTAGTACCGTGTCGGGACTCATTTTGCAAGGAATAATATTTAGAATTCAGTAATTAGAGTAAAAATAAAGTAAATTTAACAGTTAGAAAATTGGTGATTCATAGAAGAAAGATTAGCGCCAGGTAGGCAGTGTGAGTGTGTATGCGCGAGGGGAGGGAGGGTCGATTTTATGGTTCAGAGCGCATGCCTGTTTGGACAAACTAATGTTACTTCCGGTCAAACATTTTTGTTCCGTTTGTTGGATTTATTTTTGTTAAAGAACTCGTTCGAGCGACTTAGAAAACCAACGTGTGTACCAAATTTGGAACAAATCGAACGTAAAATGAGGCTGTTCGAGTGCGAACACATATACGCTATACATATATAAAGTTTATAATTACATCTGAAAAGTGTTCTGGGCACCTTGACCGGTGCTCATTTACTGCTCCCGACCTTAAGGGTCGGCTCTAGCTGTAGGCCATGTTGGCTGACACTCCATAAGACCAATGTTAAATTAAAATCCAAATGTTTCCTTTATTTTTTATCGGAAAATTATAAACGATATGTCATTTTAAAACTATGGTCAATATGCATGCAAATGGCTTTTTAAAAACTAAGAAAAATATTTTGTTTAATATTTATTAACAATTTAAAACATTGATTTTTAATATTTTTTATGTTGTCACTATTAATTATAGCGAAAAACTACCAAGCCATTCGCCTAAAGAATTTCGTCCCAAAGATTTTGGTATTTTTTTTAAAACGCTATTTGAACAATTGCGGGTTTTAAATGGATTTAGGCTGAGCAATGTCCGTGTAACCTACCGCTCCTGTTGGGTGATTTTTAATATTTTTTACGTTGTAACTATTAATTATAGCGAAAAATTACCAAGCCATTCGGATGAAGAATTTTGTCCCCAAGAGTTTGGTATTTACAAAAACGCTATTTGAATAATTGCGGGTTTTAAATGGATTTAGGATGAGCAATGTCCGCGTAACCTACCGCCGCTATAGGGAGTCGCAGGTTGCTTTCTGTTTTAACTAGAACCGACCCTTAAGTCTCACCAAAGGAGTCACTGGAATAGCTCATATTTTCTATGGGAATTCGCTAAAAATTCTTTTCATTACCGTTTACCTACAGGGTGTCGGGCCACCATTGGTATCTTGTAAACTGTAAATCTGACAGCAAACTTTAAATGGGGAAACTTTCCTTGTTTTTTGAGAAATTAAAAAATATGTAGTTAAAATATTTGTTAAACGGCCACTATTTTTCAATGTGCCAGTTAAATTTCAAATGTTGAATGGAAAACTGTATTTTATGATGATTTTGGCCTTTACTACCTATTTTAAGACATTTATGTTCTTTTTGTTTTTATTTTTTTTCGTGGGACTAACCGTTTAAAAGTTTGAAGGGTATAAAGTTTTAAGCGGAAGATATTTTTGTATGAAACGTTTTGAACCAATGAAAATGCTCTTAACTCTAACAAAACATTGTTTAGACAAACCAATACCTTTTTAAATGGTTTTTGTAATTTTTTTAAATCCATAATATAGAGGAACTAAGTGAAAAAACTATAAATTAGTTACACTTGAAAAATAAAGTTTGTGCCGGTAACATAATAATTCCTCTGAATTATGGTTTAAAAAATAACAAAAAGTTATTTGACGATTTTAAATAGTTATTTGTTTATCTGACTAAACTATGATTTATTAGTGTTAAGAGCGTTTTCATTGGTTCAAAACGTCTCCAAACAAAAATATTTTCCACTCGGTTATAATTTTTTTAAACTGTATACTCCTCTAACTTTTAAACGGTAATTCGTATATAAAAAATACCAAGAACAAAATGCCATAAAAACTTGTAAAATAACATAAAATACAGGGTGTTCAATTTCAAATTCGAAAGTTGACCGCCATATTGCCTTTTACAAATTAATATTTTAACTAAATTTTTTTGTAATTTCTTCAAAAACAAGGAAAGGTTCCCCATTTAAAGTTTGTGGTCAGATTCAGGCCTATAGTTTACAAGATACCAATGTTGACCCATTTAAAAAAGACACCCTTCATATCGATTACAAAAAAATGTTATTACAACTGAATGAGAGTATAGATTGAACAAAATTTTGTCTAAGTTATAGTTAAATAAGAATTTCTCAAAATCTTATATTTTTCCAACAGAAATATACAAACAACAAACATTATAATTAATTATCATACAAAATAAGAAACTTAAATTAACTTAATAAGCCCTTCACTCTGATTAGTCATTGAATTGTTTTAAACATATTTTCAAAAGCCACGGGAGAAAGAGAACATAACAAATACCCAAGTTTGAATTTGAAATATGTAATATCAGAGATATTTTTTAAATATAAAGGCAATAAGTTATAGAATTTTGGCTTAAGAAAGAAGAAGGTGTTTTGAGTAAATGTTTTGTGTCATTTGGGTAACATTACAAATACTTTGCTTGTGTGGACTCAGCCCCTTCATTACCACTTACCTTATAACACATTTCTAATACTTTAAAAACATAGAGATAGCGAATATAAATTATGAAAACAAAATAATTGAATAAAATATCTAAGGGAGAGTTTAACTCGCCTGATAAAGAGCTTCTAATCGTAATTTTAAATCTGTAAAAAAAAGTTTATCAATAATTTTAAATTCATGAAAAATAGAATAATAAAAAGCATTGCTTATTTTAAAATTCAGAAAAAGAACATAGATTTTTCGAAAATTGGTTTCTGTTAAATAAATTGGTTTCTGTAAGTTTTTATCCATACCACAAAGGCCTACACTAGAACGAAATAAAAAATATTTTGGACACTTCCTTATCCATTAAAACTGCGCTCATTTTTTTCAGAACTGTTTTAATATTCAGAAAATTTTAATATTTTTTTATTTCAAACTCCAAGTCACTTACATTTGTCTACTCTACTTTCTAATGATTAATTAAATATTTAAATACCATATTTAGGTAATATTAAAATTTATAAACGAGTTTTTGCGGTTACAAAATATTAAACCGATACTGTTCCGGTACGACCCTTCTATCGGCTTCCAGGATACTCATTACCCGGCGAGCTTCTGGTTTTCAGCAGACCTCCCTTAATCGTTTTTCCTGCAGGCGTTAAAGACAGATCGAGTCAATGTCATGGCGGATACGGGCGCACTCTACCAGGTTTCTCCTCCAATCGGAGACGAAGGGTTAGCCTGCAATGTAGGCCGCATATATAAGACTGAGTGAGGCGGGCGCACCGCTACTATTAGTAAGTGACCGCGTAAGAATGGCGTGGCACACAGGGACGTCGATCTTTGTGTTTTGTGCAATCTTAGCATGCAGCCTCCAATTCGGTGAGTATTTAGTTCTTTTTAAATAGGTTAAATAATTGTATTACTTAATAGAAAGTCCTAAACAATTTGAGTTTATACAAGTTAGACATGTTGGATAGTGTATGATATAAAGAATGCTGTTGGTTATTGGTGTAGAGATCGATATCTTACAGCTAATAAATACAAAGTTGTTCACTACTTCGAACTGTAAAAGTTAAATAAACATTACTAAAAACATAACATTCTTAGTGGATTTCTCTTAGTGTATTTTAAGAAGGAAAATGCAAATTAGGACGTTATTAATGCAATTTTTCGGATAGTTCGGTCTTAGCAGTTTTAAATAATAGTTTTAACTTTTTATGTTGATGATCCTTTTTCATAATTTTATTTTTCATTTATTTAAAACTATAACTAATATTAATACACTTAACAATAATTTAACGTTTACTCTCAATGTAGTAATTTACGTGTTTTTTTTTCAAAGTGTTCTTTAAAATAATAATCACTTTGTGTTAGAAAATGGCAGCTGAAAACGGTGACGTTTTCAATTAAACACTATATTTATGCTGAATAGATCCACAATATGGCGGAGTTGCGGTGGAGCCTTAACCATAACTGAACTGAATAGTTTCATTACATGTGTAACAAAAAAGTTTGAATGCTATTATGGCTGGACTAATTTTACATTTAGATGGATTAATTTAATCTATGAAATTTAATCTATGAACACATTTAGTAAAATCAATTTACAGTGTTTCATTTACTTCAGTTGTTCAAATACCATTTCTTTTGATTAGAACCCATATTCAGTGTATCAATTACAGAAAACAAACTGAATGCTATCATTTTACACGGATTATTTTAAAGTCAATCCTCCTGAAATCTCCACGTTGTATAACCCGAACACTACATTATTTAAAGATGGCCGACGGAATCGGTCATATTTGCTTCATCCAAATGAGTGTCTATTGTACAAAGTTGTGAAAGTGCGACCTTGCTTGCGAATAGAAACCTGATGGATATTTTATCCCCCCTCCCTTTTTCCTCCACCCTCCCACCCGGTGGACTACATTTAAAACTGAGGATAAAAATAACCTGAAAACGTTACAAATTAAACACGCTTTTCAGAGCCGGTCGGATTTCTTTATACACTATACTAATGAGGCCTTACGGTTTGGTTCTGTTGAAGATTACTTTGATAAAATAAATAAAAGTTAAACTTACATTTTATCAACTACCAATTACAGGATAATTCGCATAATATCGGTACTGTGTATTCAACGACCTGACTTTGTCTAAAGCGGGTGTTTAGTAAATTCGTACTGCAAACTCTTCTCCACGGTATGTTCGTGTTGGTAAATATTTGCCAAATATAAAAGTGTCTAACTTTAGATTTTACTAAATGAAAATACGTATGGTATTTAGCGGTGTCGGTAAACATTTACATATTTTTAACAACAATTTAAGTCCAATAAACTTGTATTTTATTTTTCCAAAATATTTGAGTAAACATCGTAACATTTTGTTGCTTTTCTCTTTGGCAGATATAGTTTCAATCAAAATAGTATACTTTTTATTTTTAAATTTGCTAAAATATTAAACATTTATATAAAATTGAATATACAGGCTTGGTGGTCGAATCTGAAACATGTTTATCTAGCCTCCTAGTCATGACAGATGTATGCAACAAACTGTGTTGGATAGATTTTGACCTCGTCTGACAACAGAGGAAACCAAAATTCAAATCCCAACACGCAATCCCTGATTTTATATACAGTGTGTCAACTATGGAAAAATGTATTTTTAAAATGAAATCATGGTACTATTATTATTTGTTACTCATACTTTACTGTAAAAGATGAAAATTTTTTGGAAAAAAAAACACAAACTTCATTCATCGGTTGTTCTAATATTTTTTATAGAGATACCGTATTACCATGCTTCCAAAATTTGAATATAAAAATCAAATTTACGATCCTCTTTGAATAGAAACAAACACAAAAGGAAATAAATAATAGACTACATACATTAATAACTACATTGTTTTTAAGATTGGTGCATAAAGGAAGTAACAATCGCCGATAAGTTAGGGTGGCATATTTTAAAATGTATCATCTTAGGGTCTATAGCTTGAATTGTTCCATCTTCATAAAAATTAGTTAAACTATTTAATGTAAATTTACAGTGAAAATTTCCCACACCGTATTATTAGTAAGCTTGAATTTGCGATAGATTATTTAATATTTTTCTTGTTGTGTTATGATAAATGGTAAACCTCTTAGATTAGTGAAAAGTTTGCTTGATTGAATAAATTATTTGTTAACAACTCATACAAAAAAATATAGCAATGTAAGGTAACTGAAATTGTAACAATTTGAAATGCATGATATGAAAGTGTTGGATAATTTAATATAAGTTGGATACATAGACGCAGTTTTTAAGATTACTTTCATTGGTCAATATTAAATTGTTATATGCTATAAATTACATATCATGTTCTTTACCACGTATTTAAAGAATTTAAATAAAAACCTATTGTATGTAAAATGTGTAATGGAAGGATTTCACACTATCACTGTATTAATTTGACCAATAATTAAAGGCAAGCCAAAGCGGGATTTTGGGTTTTATAACCTCAGCTCTGTTTACAAATCTGCTTTTCAAATCCCCATGAAATATTAAAAAAATGTAAGCAATTTATTTTATGTAAATCATTTTCTTCTCCGCGCATTATTTTTTTGGCAATCACAACTTTAATATACCTTGGTTATTGAGTTAATACTTTTAAATTAAAAGCGGTATAAATTGTATTTAGTTTAATTTTTACAAAAGGTACCACAATAATTGAAAACACATTCCCAGTTTACTACACAGCCTCCATTTTGTAACCTAAGAATACAGAGGAGTGGCTTCTGAGTGTTGGTTGAGATAAACTGTACGGAAGGACATAATTTTGACACATTGTCACTTGTTATACATATTCGAGTGTTAAAGAAATTCGGTACATTTGTTTCAAGACGTTAGAACTTGACCTTATGGGATAAAATGGTATGCTATCATAGGTTGTTCACATCAATTTGAAATAGTGGAAAGTATCGCATTTAAAAAAACGGGCACACAAGCAGCAAACTGTTTGACTTGTATGGACAAGTGGGAGGGGATATATTTGCAGCCGTCAATAATGTTTATTTAACAACGTTTCTGGTACAATTATTTTTATTTTCAATTCTCCAGTAAGAATATTTGTCATACTCTTCATTCGCCAGTACCAACTATAACATACTTATTTTTAATTTAGATAGTGTCACTTTTCTTAAATTGAGTTATTATGTAAATATTAGTATACGATCTTCATTGGTTATTTGTGTTCGAACTGAAAATAACTTGGATAACCGAAAAGAACTTTAAAAAACTGACATTTTAAAATAAAATATCAGTAATCAATCAAAAACTCTCAATACATTTAAATCGTAAAAACAATGACAACCATAAATATTTGTCATTAAGATTAGAACAGTATATACTTGTATTAAGATTTAGGTTGAATATACAGTATTATAAATATATATAAATAAATCAAATAATAAACTTTTAGATATTTTTTGTTGGTACTGATTGTTGTATCTTTGTTTTGATTGTCATACTAAGCTTGTTTAATAATAATAATAATAACAATATTTATTTTCCTCCTATTATTTACACATATTATTTATATATACATTTTACTGGTTGGGTATATCTAACCATCACTTCCATTATTCGATGGTTAGTGTGAAAAAAACTAAACTAAATAAAAAATAACAAAAGTAATAAAAAAGAGAAATAAATACAAAATAATTAGTCTACCTTTACTTGACTTTTAACATAATCCGGCTACTCCTGCGGTGGCATATCTTAGCAGGCCTCTTCATACAAAATTAAGTCAAACAAACTATATCCAAACATGCATAATTGCTTACACATATACTCGCAAACACTCAAACTTCTATAAACTATCATACATGTAAGCACGTGCATTCCAGCGTAACCACTCCATTAAACATTCATACACGTTCATCGCAGGACTCGAGCTATCTTTGGTTCTTTCCTAATCTGTAATGGCAATTTATTTACTATTTTTGGACCAACATATAAAACATACTTAATCAAATTCTGTTCACTTTTGGTCTTTTTATGTTCATCTGGGCAGTACTTCTTGTTATATAATAAATTTGGACATTGCAGGTATTTCGGCTCCTGCTGTAAACAATCTATTAGGACTGTATGTATAAATAAATGTTTCATTGGCAATACTGTTTAAATAAGGGGAAGGAATGATGGCTCTTGCTAATGCAAATTAGAATTCGGATAAAATGTTTTTGGGTGACAATTAGGGGCGTAGACGCAGCCCCACCCCAGCACTCTATTTCGTATTGTAGTCTGGAATGTATGATCGCATGATATAACATTCGTTATATAACCTCTTATTCTGACAGGTATTCGAAATATTTTATTAGTGCAATTTGATAAAGGTGCATCACTCGGAACTCAACTGTGAATTCAAAATAAATTCCAAATTTATTTTTGTTATACCATTTGGGTTTCTCTCTGACATACAAATAATGTTTTTGTTTCTATACTAATCCTTACCTAATTAGTTTTACAAAATAATCTGGGAACGCCAATCAGATGGATTTATCAGCATTAAGGTTCTGAAGTATTAAATGTAATTAAGTGAACGACAACATAATACGTGGACATCAACATTCTCGATAACAAACATTGGCATACACAACTTTACAACTAAAACCAGGCCATAAAACCTTAAGTAAACATGTTACTAAAATATTAAACACAAAAGTTCCGTTGAATTTAAGGCACTGAATTTATATTGTTACTGCACTTTCAAAATGTATCGTTATAAATGCCGAGCGAATAAGCTACAGTCACTCAAATATTGAAAAAGAGCCATAGTAAACTTATATATTCTTAAATGGCTAAATTTTGGAGAAACACTCAAGAACACATTATTGTCTTCAAATGTTTGGTTGTATCAAAGAAGTTAAACATCCAAATTAATCTAAATAATGGTGTGAATATTGGAATATGTGATGAACATTTATGAAGAATACGTTCACAAAAGTTTACCATTCATATTGACTTAATTTTATATTGTTAGGTTGAATGCATATCTACATACTAGGGGCTCTGCCCCTGGACGCTTCGCGTCCCAACCCCGCCTCGGCCTTCGGCCTCAAATGGCTGCTTCGCTTCGCTCGCAGTTGGAAAATTCGCTAAAGAATCTCGTTAATCTTTGGCTCGTTTGTACATAGGTTACCGACATAAATCAGCTGTTTTATTTGGCAGCTGACTCAAACTCATTAAACATTATCTCCATAAGATTAACATGAGAAATTTGAAGGATTGTGTGCCGGAGCTCCTTCTCGGGTAAATAGCGGCTGAACGGATGATTAGATCTTATATTTGATGGAAAATCGTTAGTTTGAAATTAAATTTTCTACAACTTTTGTATTTAACATTTTTTCTATCTCTTACCGTTTTCTTGCTAAATGCGCTCAAAGTGGGAAAATAAAGCAATTAAAAAAATCTAAAAAATCGTTCCCGCCCAAAAGGTGCTTTCAAAATAAAAAAATGTTAAATTCTGGTAATTTTCCCAAAAGTTTCTCGTCGAGAGCTTTAATTCAAGTATAAGGTTGAGGGGGGTCCGATTACGGGAAGTGCCTAATAATTAATGTCAGTGAATCAGTGAAACGGGCTAGCTTTAAGTACGTTTGCGGAGCTTCCCTTCTCGGATGAATAGTGGCTAAATGGATGATTGGATCTTAAATCTGATGAAAAATCGTTAATCTGAAATTAAATTTTCTACAACTTTTGTATTTAACATTTTTTGCTATCTCTTACCGTTTTGTTACAAAAGGCGCTCAAAGTGAAAAAATGAAAAATTTTAAAAATCTAAAAAATCGTTCCCGCCCAAAAGGTGCTTTCAAAATAAAAAATGTTAAATTCTGGTAATTTTCCCAAAAGTTTCTCGTCGAGAGCTTTAATTCAAGTATAAGGTTAAGGATTGTCCGATTACGGGAAGTGCCTAATAATTAATGTCAGTGAAGCAGTGAAACCGGCTAGCTTTAAGTACGTTTGCGGAGCTTCCCTTCTCGGATGAATAGTGGCTAAATGGATGATTGGATCTTAAATCTGATGAAAAGTCGACGGTCTGAAATTAAATTTTCTACAACTTTTGTATTTAACATTTTTTGCTATCTCTTACCGTTTTCTTACAAAAGGCGCTCAAAGTGAAAAAATGAAAAAAATTTAAAAATCTAAAAAATCTTTTCCGCCCAAAAGGTGCTTCCAAAATTTAAAAAATTTAAATTCTGGCAATTTTCCTAAAAGTTTCTCGTCGAGAGCTTTAATTCAAGTATAAGGTTGAGGGGGGTCCGATCACGGGAAGTGCCTAATAATTAATGTCAATGAATCAGTGTTACCGTCTAGCTTTATATAAGTAGATATAAAAGAAGCCCTGACTGACGGACTAATTTATAATCAACGTACAGCAAAAACTATAACACCTAAAGCCTTACAATGTCCAGGGTGAATTCATACCAATTAGAAATGTACTATTGCTCGTTTACAGTTTAGTTGATAGCATGGGCCTTATGGAGGGTTGCCGTGCTACTACCTAACCTAACTACATCGGCTCCTATTCACTACCACATTGAATTATGAATATCCTTATCTCAGTGTTTAATTTAAAGATCCAAATTTCTTCCCCATTACATATTCCTAATAACTAGTTTAAATGAGTTTCATGAGGTTGTGATGTTTTTATGCTGGCTAATAGCGTAAGATCTCCGTTTGAATAGCATGGACAATGCCTGAAAACGCGCAATAGGAAAGGATTTTGCAAAATATTGATTTTATGGATTGAAAATCGTCAAATAAGGGTGTTTGCTCTTAGGCATTTAACAGATAAAGCAACTGATTTGAATCAAAAGCTTAGCAATACAATCTAGATGTAGCCTATGCTGAACCAACACACGTTTGTTTAACGCGTTTACATTCATTACCATAGCAACCGACTTGGAACAGAATCAGTTAATTATTTTTCACAAACAACAGTTTTTTTAGGTTAGGTTGACAAAATAAAAACAAACAGAACGAAAAAGTCTTACTGCATTACAATTCAAACATCTGTTTTTGACAAATTACAAATAAAACAGTTTTTTTCGATCATAAACTTAACATAACTTTAAGTAAGGCCTGTACTGAACCAACTCGCATTTTTTGAAAGCATTTAGCTTTATTAGCATAGCAACCAAATTGGCTAATTTAGTTAGGTAATAGCAAACTCACACAACTAAAAAGGCTTTCTATATTATTATAATTCAAACACTAAGACTATTAAAATTATTCTTTACTAGGCCTATTTGACCAGTTTATAATACTGGTTTACCGTATCACATTTTGCAAATTTTTTTTATAACTTGATAATTGCCTCTCTTGTATATAAAAATAAAAAACCTCTATCCTTATCAGTCTTCATTCCCGTGAAAATATCATCATATACAATATTCACAGCTGGGGTTGGTGTGCGGAGCCCTCTAGTTATATATAATTGGTTGGGTATGCGCAATTTGGGATACCCAGTAACGGTGTACCTATATTGCAAGCGTTAGAACTCCTCCTAGGTTTCTCATCATTCTTCTACCTCGACAGCAGGCATTCTATAAATTGTTTCTTTTCAAGTAATATTTTTTATTATTAGCGTCAAATGTTTAAATCGTGCCTGCTGACGACTTAATACGTTGAAACCTCATCTTGTTGTATTAATTTGTGGTTAGAAAATAACGTCCTTCCTCAATAATTACAGTCGCATTTCAATGCGAGTTCTCCTTCTGTTGTTCTACTTTCATTTCATTGTTGCAATTCAAAGTACGGTACCAACATTCTGTGATTAAATAAGTACACATAACATAAACACACAAAAAGAATAATTTCGTATAACAATTAACACTTAAATAATAACTAAAATTATTTCTTTGCCGTACCCCGAGTAAGTCATGAAACTGTACCCGGGGTTTCACAACTGTACAATTAAATCATCAGTACACACGGTCATTTGGACCCCTCTTCCGCAACGAGTCTTGAAATTAAAACCGCATTCCGAGTGTAATTGCGCCCCTAATAGAGACACCGGACTAGGTCTTTGTAAAGAGTGTTTGCCACTCCGGCAGAATGCTGTAATATTTAATTTATGCGATGGTTGATTTCACTTATTCTACTTTCTTAGATTGGCTCAGCCTGGAGAAAGTAAGTTTTATTTGATGAAAGTTACGAAAATTGCGACATTTTTACAGAATGAGTTCGTTTTCAAAATGTTGCCAACTGAAGTTCCGTTAAACGGATACAAGTTTTTAACTTCACCTTCCCAATAAGTATTAAAACTACTGACGACATTACTCATAAAAAAAATGTAATTTAAAATTGTTCCTTGGCACGAAATGTCTCACGAATAAAATAATTCCTCTTGTTAACTAATTATAACCGTTAAGTTGCAAAAAACTAAGATTTCAAATTGTGATTTTATTTTAAAACTGAAATCTACACTACAATAAAATTGGAATGTCTGTCTGTGATTTTAAAATGTAAGCTTTTTTCTAAGCTTATTTGGTTATTCACACATCACCAAAACCTAAACACACATTTATAAAGTTTTCGTCTGTTTGTTTGTTTGTTTGCCCGGGCTAATCTCCGGAATGGCTTAACAGATTTTGACAAAACTTTCATGAACATGTAGAAGACCTTTCAGAGAATATTTTAGGCTACTTTTTATTCCGAAAATATTTAAAATTCCTGTTAAAAATTTAAAAAATATGGACAAAATTAGGCTTTTGTGGACAAATGTTGGGGATATTGAGTGTCTATTTCTCTCTCTCTGTTTACATTATGTACAGGTCAAAGCTCCCTCATCACCCAACTTATATCCAACTGCTTCTGCCCTAACCAATAATCATTTCCATAAAAAATTCACAATACACAATAATATGTTTGCATTGGTATCACCAAATGTCACCGCCGGGGTTGGGGAGCGAAGCGAGTAGGTTCAGAGCCCCTAGTTAAACATATGATAGTTGTGGCTGCGCGGTTTCCGCACATTGACACAAGGAACTAAGATAAGAAGAAACACCTCTTTCTTGATTAAAGATTGCAACGTTTTGTCGTCAAAAATGTTTATAAAATGAACTTATCTACGGTCGTTCGATTCGGTTTGAAGGTTGGACACACCAAAAGGCACAACGACCCTGTCTAATTTGCTTTCGCATTTCATGGTCACCCATTGTTGACTGTATCCGTAGACCCTATTCTATCCACGAAGCTGTTTTTCTTTTGAACTGTAATACAAATTTGGCACTTTTTACCACTGAAGTATTGAATTAAAATGGTTTAAATAAATTAAATTTTTAAGAAAATATGGTTGGCCTAATACACTAAAAAGGGTTACATGTATTTGTATATGAAAATAAATACTTGAGTTTTGTACACAACTAGGAGCGTTCGACTAGATTGTGCACTCCAGTTTGTTTCAATAAACGATGGAATCTACTTCGTACAGATAAAATTATGAATTCCTTTGAGATACAGTTTATACAAGGCCTACGTAAATAACACAAAATGATATATAAATTATTCTGGTTTTAAACTTGAAAGGACAATTCTCAAACAAACACTTATAAAAACACAGACATTAGTTTACATTAAAATGTTACTTTTATTTTTCTCTCGTCGTGAAGTTAGGAGAAATATATTCGTTTCAGCAAATGTAGTCATTAAAAAAAAAAAACATGTTGTTTAAATTTTGATCCAGAGAATAACATATTTTTATATTAGTATAACTCATATAGTGAACCAGTGACTTTTATATTTTTAAATGTGTATTGCGTTTATGTGTTCATGGTTTTACTGTGTGAAGTTTAGTGTTCATGAAAGCGCTTAGCCTGATGGTGTATCTGTATAGATGAAACGGCTGTAGCTAATAATAAAAAAGGATTATTTTAAACAGACCTATAAAGGCAAATACAGTAAATATGTTTAGAACAATAATCCAGAGGCTGGAAATATAAAATAAATAACTTCTTTTATTTAATTCTAGTTTACCCGGCAATGTTTCGATATTGCTTAGATTAAATTAATAAACAAAATTTAGTAAGTGTATTCAAAAATAAATTTTTAAGAATGATATTACACAAATTTAGGTTTATAGCTTGAAGGGAGTTAGTGCAGTTTGTTTTTATTTTGTAGGGGTAACTACCCTATTTTAATCTCTTTGATTGTAGTGAGCATATTCTCTAAATAATCCTTTTTCTGATATATGTTAATTGTGAAATTATTAGTGAAATTAGGTGAACAGTTATTGAGAAAATAGAAAAAGTAAGTTTATAAATGATTATTTAATTTTAAGGGTAGTTATCTCATTTCATCCCTTTGACATAAGTCATCGAATTTCAAATGGTTTTTTATACAACTTCAAAATAATATTGCACAATTTTAGATCTATAGCTTGTAGGTAGTTGGTTTAATTTATATTTATTTAGCAACCCAATTTCAACAACTTAAACCGAAGTAAATGTAACGTCTAAACACTCCTCGCATTGTATGGATAATCTATGAAATCTTTAGTGAAATTTTTCGAATAGTTTTTGAGTCTATAGAGGACAAAAGAAACAAACATTCATTCCCGTAAGACACATAACATTTGTCCTTCAGTTACAGTTTTTGTAAATAATTTGTATTTTACTATAGAACAAACTTTATTAAAATATTTACAAAAACAATTGAGGTTATGCTAAGAATACACAGACATGGAAGTTCATTGACGCATTGTTGTTTCAGCAGTTTTTTTACTAACGTATGATTTAGCGGGCGGAAAGTGTCCACATAAAAAGCACTGAGTCACTTCCCAGCCCAACTACAGGCGGCGACAAAGCAATCTCAATGCTTCTTATAAGGGCACTTTTCCATCCGCCGGATGATAAATGGTTCTTGCTGCCCTATTAATGAGTAAGAAAATACATCTTAAAGTACTAGCTGGAGGCAAACTATTTTCCTTCCTAGCTAGTACTAATTATGTTGATCTCACCACTTTTGCTCCAATAGTACTGCATATAGTTTTTACCTCGTCCATAATAGTTATCTATATATCTATATACATAATTAATTTGCTAGGGGTTATTTTGTGAGTAGAACTCCTCCTAGAGTTTTTAACCGATTTTGATGTTTTTGGTGTCATTTTACAGAGCTCACTCTGACGTTGTGCTTCCCTTAAAATGAGCTCAATGTATGATAAGGGCTTCGCCCCAGTGGCCCTCAAAGTTGCCATGTTAATCTTATGGAAGGTCAATCTTAAGGAAGAAGAAGAAAGATTTCTTTTGATTTAATCAGGGGCACAAAAACAGCTGTTCGTATGAAAAGCTTAAAACAGCTGATTTTGATCAACAGCTGATTTTGATCAACAACTGATTTGGATCAAAAAACTGAATATAATTTTAGGTTAGGTAAATCAAGCAATAGCAAAGCATTGCCCGGTCCACTAGTTCTGTTAAATACCGTTAAGTCTTCGTGAGTTTAAGATTAGGTGGGCAGTATCCAATCTGGCGTAGATAAAAGTGTCAAAGAATTAAATCTTACTTTAAAACTAACTGAAGTTTCTTATATCCACATTTATATAAAAATCTTCCTAGCTATGAAGTATATGCCTTCTTAGAAACACGCTCGAGCAAGTGTTGCATATTTATACAATTACTGTACTAGTTGAACCACTTATTGAGGTAACGATACTCCACTTGATTACGGTGCAAGTTACAAATGATAACGTTCTACTTAACTCACCGACATGTAGCTAGGATGCGCTGCTGTGCTACGCAGGAAACCTGTTTTAACTGTACTTCTTTGGAGAATATATATTTTTTAATTTTGTCGTCTTGTAGTAGTTTAAAATGTGAATGCAATTTCTTGCATACATTGTTTATATTTATTTTCCTCCAGCATTAAGAAGTCTTTTCTGCCTCATTAATAGGTTAGAATCACTTACTATTTTTCACTATCTTACTTTTTAATTAAATCTATCTTAAATGTGATTATTATTCCCTACAGTTTTTGTATGAATATTAACATGAAAATTATGATGTTTTAAATAGTTGCGAACTATAACCTAAAAGTTACATTTAAAAAGTAGTTCTAGCACGCAATGCATTGTGTATTGAAAATACTCCCAATATGGGGGGTTTTATGAGGGTTGGCATCGGCTGCTTCTCATAGTGTTCAGTGTCAAGCTCACGTCCTTAGTAGTGAACGTGTTAAGGGAGAAAATTATTACTTTGCCGCCCCGATAGGAAATATTGATACATCACTGCGTTCGCGCGATAATTTTTTGAGGGTGACTAAGCTACTTTCTTCCCGTAAGATACGCAACATTTTCTCTCTAGCTACAGTTTTAATAAATAATTAGCATTTTACTGTTGTCAAAACTTTATTAAAACATGGACATTCATACTTAAAAATACATTTGAAGTTATGCCATGAATTCACAGGCACTTGATACATTGTTGTTTCAACAGATGTTTTACTGACATGATTTAGCGGGCGGAAAAGTATCCATATAAAAATCATTGAATGTACTTTACATGAAAATGTGTCCATATAAAAAAGCATTGAATACATTTTACAACCCGCCTATGGGTGGGCGACAAAGTAGAGTTAATGCTTTTTAAAAGGACACTTTCCGCCTCCGGAAGATAAGTTGTTCTTTTTACCCTCTTAACGAAAATACCTCTTAAAGTAGTTGCTGGAGGAAAAAGTATTGTTAGTGTTAAAACAAATGTTATTTCTATCTTCCTTTATTTGTTTTTTGGTTAATATTTTCTAGCACCAAGTTGTATTTCATAGTTCATTATAAGTACCTTTATTATTTGAATCTTATTTTTTGGTCAACCACAAAGACATTCAACAATAATGTACATTTTGCATAAATTATTAAAGTAAGTTGATTTTAATTGTAATCAGTACTAATAAATACTTTTAAACAATGTAATTTTCATATTGTAAGTCAAATTTATAAAAAAAATCATAGTTTACAAACTGGCGTAACACCTGCTGATAACAACATTACTTTTACCATTTGAAACTAATACAAGTATTTGTTTACGAGGCTGAACCGAGTTACATAAATTTAATCAGAGAATGTATAACCAACAACATGTACGCAAGTGTTTGTACTAGGCCTTTAGTAACAAGTACATAGTGACATAACACGTTGTTAGGTTGGCAGTACTATATTCGGTAAGTTATTTCACTGGATTATAATTGCTCGACATAAACTGTAATGACTAATGAAGGAAAGATCTAGAAGGCTTATGCAATCTGCGAGTGGATTGATCTTTGGTGATAAGAATAATTTCAATTATGAGCATTGCAGTTAAATCTTGTTTATGTAAGTCTGCTTACTGTAAGAGAAATTCTATTCGATTCATTGCTTCGCATGGTTTAGGTTTATTTACTGAAATAATTGTTTTGTAATAATGCAAATACTTTCCTTCGTAATTGTAATGTAGGTAGTATTGTAATTGTGAAGAAATTTTGGTGTAATTCTTACTACTCAAAGTTGTGTAAGTTTAACAAAGAAACGGCAACTAGTTGATTTATTACAACTATTGTAAAGTAATGAAACTATTGTAAACAATGACACTAAACTATTTCAACTATTTGAGACAAAAATATCTAGTTATTGGTAAATCGATGCGACTATCTTACAATGTTGGAGACTAAACCAATAAAAATGTTTGGGTTTAATCGATACAATTATTTTGAAGTAAAATGTTTAATGCAGATCAAATTTGTTTCTGTATTTTACAAACTCTTACTATGAGTGCATTTGAAATACATTTTATTTTGATAAGTTGTAAAAAGATTTGATTGGATAGGCTAGTTAGCAAATTAGGTTAACGAATTTAACATATACTTTTCAATTGACAATAATCATATTATTGATGAAACATTAGAAAAGAAAGCAGTCATGCCGACAAAAATAAACAGTCATGAAAACAGTGGAAACAGTCATGAATATAAATCATTGGTTGTATTGGTTAAATCCAAAATTTGATCAATATTTTTATCTAGTCCCATTTAAAATTGAAATCTAAAAAATAACATGAACATGATTATCTTTAGTCATATAGAGTCTTTTCTTAGAAGAGAACAGCTATGAATGTTGAATGCAGGTAAACATACTGTGACTAAAGACAATTACTGTATGTAAAGCAAATTATATATGTCAAGGGCAAAACTTACTTGTTTCGGTGATAAAGGTCTATTTTGCTCGTCGTTTTGACAATATTAGAAAATACTGTTGCTTTTCATCTAGTCGTGCGTTTCCACATATAAATAATTGATCGAGCAGCCATTAAGGATCTTCTTCACCTTGCGTAAACATCCAAAACATGCACTTCGTACTAACGTGTTTTGGACGCCGATTTTCAACTTAAAAAACTTCTTAAATAGGGCAAATAGGGGAAAGTTTTATTTGTAATTTATATTTTTGGCTCATTCATGTTTTTTGGTTCACTGAACACAAATCTGAGGTTTGCAAATTCAGATTTTGCCTGGAAATATGTTTATTTAAAAAAAAAAAACATGTAAATTTTGGCACTGTTTTAGGTTTTTAGTGGAAACTAAGCGTTTTAACGAAAATACAAATATATACAAAATTAAAGTAACTGGAATTTTCTACATTTTATGTACGATACATTTATTTCTACGATATAGCCGCTAGAGTGCACTGAAAAAGGACAATAAACCTTAAAAGTGGGAAAACGTTATTTACGTATCTTTACAACCAATTTACCCAGAAATTATCCATTTTACACAAATGGTGACCATGTATGAAATGCACATAAAAATACATGAAATACATTAAATCCAATTAAATGATAAATATAACTATAGCCGTAGCTAAAGTTAGAATTTCAGGCTTTTTTTTAAATGCTTAGATTTCTGTTTATAAAATAACTTAATTAAACATACTGAGAATAAAGACTAAAAGTTAGAACTTCAGACTATTTACTTTTAAATGCTTGCATTTCTGCTGCCTATAAAATAACTTAATTAAAAATACTGAGAATAAAGACTATAGTTTAGAATTTCATGCATATACTTTTAAATGCTTGCATATTTTTTATATAAAATAACTTAATTAAACATACTGTGACTAAAGACTATAAGTTAGAACTTCAGGCTATTTACTTTTAAATGCTTGCATTTCTGCTATATAAAATAACTTAATTAAACATACTGTGACTAAAGAGTTTAAGTTAGAGCTTCAGGCTATTTACTTTTAAATGCTTGCATTTCTGCTATATAAAATAACTTAATTAAACATACTGTGACTAAAGACTTTAACTTAGAGCTTCAGGCTATTTACTTATAAATGCTTGCATATCTGTTATATAAACTTAAGTACCAGGAGACCGAGCTAAAGCTCGATTATAAGCAGGGCCTAGTTCGCTCACGTCAATAACTATTAGTGCAAATTTCCGTGAACATCGTTTAGGTTAGGCCTATAACATTGAACAACTAAATAAAGGGTATGTTTATTTAGCAGAAGTATTCGTTGCCATGGTAACTATAAATAGATACAACATTAGGCTTACCTCTAATAAAATACAGTTTAAAAGAAAACAGATGATTATTGTAATGGCATTGAAAACGTTTGCATCAGCTGTGCTTCGTTTAAAAGAAAACAGATGATTATTGTAATGACATTGAAAACATTTGCATCAGCTGTGCTTTGTATTGTTTAAAATGGACAAATTTCACTTTTTAATTTAATAAAAAGACGTAGAAAACGAATTTTCCCAGATTGGTGACCATTTCCAATCGATTTCTCGTGGCCAAAAGCCCCATATAAAATCAAAAAATCAAAAATCCTTAGACGGAGATTCCAGATCCATTTAGCAGACAGACAATTATTATCTCTCGCTTTAGAAGATAAGATTAAAGTCATCGGTAGCGTGACATGGCTAAACCCATACGGCTATTGAGTTTATGCCTTCGAATTTACCATTGCCTATTTTATTTCGTCGATTTCTCCTCCTTTTACGATCAGCTGTTACATTGAACTTAGTATGTGTAAACCAATGAAGAAGAAGAAATCGTCGACGTAATCAAAAACGTAAAGCGTCTCGTGTATCGCGAGTTCGTATATTTTACCTCATCCAAAAAGTACACGGTGTGTCTAAAGAAGTTTTCACTTTAAAAATAATTAGTATTAATTAAACCTCATTAGACCAATAATACAGATTGGTACCTGTAGACATCCAGTGTTTCAGGGGTTTGTTGTATATTCAGAAAAAGCATTTTATCGTCTTTGTGTTCATTTCCGTACAGATACTTATTTAATAATTAAACAACTGAGGCAGGTTAGCTGCAGAGTGGGCCTCCTTGTAGCTAGAAAAAAATCAAAATGTTCGAAAATCGAATTCAATTTAAAATTATTATTACAATAAACTGTTTCAAATAGCTTTTCCCCCCCCCCCCCCTCGTGTTAAACTGTCTTATCTCAGGAGTAATTTACTGATCTAATTTACATCTCTAGTGATTTAAAGAGTCCATAAGTTACGATTACATCACGCTTGAAACAGCTGCTTGTTTGAAACGCTAGATCAGCTGATTGATTGTTAATAACATTACTACTAAACAAAATGGCATTGTTTAAATAACACTGATTTACGGACTAAGGTATTAATCTGAATTATACTAACCAAAAGTAAATTTCTTCTTTCCGTATTCTAAAAATGAGTGATAACAATAGTTTATTGTCTGGTACCAAGTAAAAATCTATTTCAATTGTTAATTTCAATGTTTGATTAATAATATTAGTGCAATGTTTGGTTTATAATAAAGTAATATACTAGTTAAAATGTCACGTTATGGTACACAGTTATAGAACACCCTATAAGATGTGGGGTTAGGTAAAATATTATACGTTACATGGGATAACTGCTTGTTTACATCACTCGGCAGGGGATTATACATTGTACGAACACCCCTTCGAATGACGTAAAAAAGCAGTTACCTCACTTGTAATTTAAATAGCTATTAGTATAAATACATTAAAATGTGCTTTCAGTATTTTAATTGAATAGTTTTTTACAATTGCAGACTTCTATATTTTGTGTTAAAGTTATGTCACATAGACAACAATGAATTTCAAATTAATGAATCTACTTGAATAGGCGTAGGCGTACCATTATTTGCAATCCTCCAACAGACACATCCTGTTACGATTCCGTACAGGCGGAAGTCGCCAATCATTGTATTTGTTAGAATCTCGATCTTTCTGCAAAGAAACGCCTGCTGAAGGTTGCTGCACCTGGGAAAATTGCTACCGGAGTGAGAGACAAGTTAATGGCGTGAAAATCCAGCTAATCACGAGCAAACTTTCTCCCGTCTCTAAGCACGATGGCTTCGTCAGCGTCAGCTGTCGGTCCTTTGACCGCAAACAAAGTACAAAAATATCCAGAGAGAGTTACGTTTTGTGCGAGTAAAAACGTTGTTTTGAAAGATGCAAACTACGAAAAATTAAATACAGTAAATCTTGTGAAATTGTATTGTACAAAAATAATTACTGTCCAATTTTGTTGTGTACTAGGGGCTCTGAGCTTGCTCTCTTCGCTCGCCAACCCCAGCAGTGGTGTTTACAATGCAAACATATTATTGTATGTTATTTTTATCGAAATGATGATTGATGAGGACAGAAGCACTTGCTTATAAGTTGGGTGGTGGGGGTAGCTGTATATAAGGTATAACAGAGGTGGATTTAGACACTCAATATCCTTCATTTGATCATAAAACCCTTAATTGGTCCATATTTTTTTTTCCATAACAGGAGTTTTATATATTTTCAGAATAAAAAGTAGCCTAAAATATTCTCTGAATAGTCCTCTACATGTTAATGAAAGTTTCTTCAAAATCGGTCCAGCCATTCCGGAGATTAGCCCGGCCAAACAGACAGACAGACAGAAAGAAAGACAGCTAAACAGACTGTTAGACAGAAAGACAAAAAATGTAGCCTATAAATGCGTTTTTAGGTTTTGGCAATGTGTGAACAACCATATGAGCTTAGATAAAAGCTTATATTTTGAAACAGACAAACACTCCAATTTTAGTACAGATTAAAACTCTTCAGTTTTTTTGAGATTTTTGGTTTGATTTATGCGTTTTAGGCGAAAAGGTCTAACCGCCTGTCATCACCTGTAATGAACATTTCCCCAACTGTTTGTTTGTGGTTTTCGCTCGGATTCGAACCTTGAGCTTCCGGGACAGCCATACTAACCTCTCAGCCACGAGGCCACCAAATATAACGTGTGGTGCCCTCGGGCTTAATTAAAAAGTCACTACAGGGAAGTTTTGACATGGCAAGTCATTTTGGGACTAAAGTCAACCACGACAGTTAAATAATTACCTTAATGTTCGTGCCAAATAATAAAACTAATTCGAAATTATTAATGAGAAGAGGCTGTGCTAATGGCTGTGCGTGGCTTTTCTCAGAAAAGTCACTGTTAATAACCAATATAATTACACAGGTCACAGGTGAAACCAACGGTCTGTCATTATTTCAGGGTTGACAGATAATCCCATAAATTAGATATATATATATATTTTAGATATTTATTTTATTCCCTAATATACACAAACACATACAAAATAATAAAATAAGAACATAACTTAAACATAACATAAAATAAAATAACTACCTGTAATATAACATAAAACATAACTTATAAAAAATTAACAGAGAATAGTTTAAATATGGGGAATAAAATATTTTGCAACTTCTAGGGCAAGCAAGCCCGTTTTGAGGATGCAGAAGTAGATGCTAATTTATTTATAGCAAAAAGAAAAAAAGGGTTCTGGGAGCAGTTAAATTTACAATAAAAAATAATTAATGTATTATGGGAAAACATACAAATAGCGGGAGAATTTTTTAAAGACAAATTAACAAATAAGCAATTAAACAAACATATCAACATTAACTAAAGGTTTAACAGCACTTTAAAAGGTTATATACGATAAAAACTTTAACAATAATCATAAAAAACACTCAAAATTGTACTGTATCCAAATATAAATCTCACAGTGCATATCCATACTCTCTTACACACACTGGCTCAAAACTACTGTGCTTCTTCTCTCTCACACAGCCACTCACACATACAACATACATCATCACACGACCACATCCAACAAGCCCTCCACATCGTCCCTGCTCAATAGCCAGTTCGTTTACATCTGTGGCACCCACATTTTCTATCCACTGTTTATAGAAGAAGGTTTCTTTCAATCGGATCTGTTTCGTAGAAACTATATTACTCTATATCTCGGATGGTCACATGTTATTTTTTTTAATTGGGGTTTGAGTGTAGGGGTATGTAAATTTGTAAATATTTATGTAAGCCCGTGATAATTTTTTTTTGCACAAGATCACGTAAATAACGACATAAATATATATACAACTAGTAAACCGTTTTCATATTTACTCAGATGGTTTCATGTATTAACCCTTAGAACCATCAGTTTCAAGTAACATAAAAATAACAACTGACGCTACAAACATGGTTTAGCTATCTCGATTGACACACAAGTTCCTGGTACAGCTTTCTTTGTAGTCTGAAGCAAGTTTCGGTTAGGACAATTAATTGAAGATAATTAAAGCCTTATAAAATAATAACTCTTTATTTAGAAATAATTTGATCCCACAGCTGAGCCGATGACTTGAGTTTAGCGAAAGAAGGCACATAATAGCTGCCTGCGTGTACGAAATATATTAGTAACATTTGTTTGTACCTCAGCCTCTAGCCCCGGCTCACGGGGTGCTTCGTTTCGCTCGCAGCGGAAACACTCGCTTTGCGAGTTTGCACCTTGCCGTTGCTCTCTCAGATTATGGACGCTTCGCTTCGCTCGCAGTGGACAAACTAGCTTATGTGGTATTTACGTTTTTATCAATTTTAGGGAACCAGATGGGGTGTAAGATGTAAGCTATAAGATGGGCGTGTAAACAAACAAAATGTGCAGAATAATCTTTTATATTAATGTTTTTAGATTTAAAAAAAAAATGTTTTACTTCCCGTCAAAAACCGTGCATCCTATTTTTTTTATTTTTTTTTTTTTTTTGCTAATTAACTCGTCCGAGTGACTTAGAAAACCAACGTTTATACGAAATTTTAGATCAAATCGGATTTAAAATGCGGTCGCTAGAGTGCAAACACACACACACACATATATATAGGCCTATTATACAGGGTGATTCAGGAAGAAACGGAAAAACTTTCACGACATGTTCTACTAGTGAAAATAAAGAAAAAAGTTCCTATAAATATAGGTTCGGAAATGCTTAGTTTTCCAGATATTCGAGATTTAGTTTTTTGTACAAAATAATTCACATCTAGAGAAATGTTTTTCCGAGTTCAAACTTAGCATGAAGTTTCACCTAACAATGATCTATCTTAAGAAAAATAAGCGATTATATCCAATCATGCGTTTAAAAATGGTGGCTGTTTGAAAATTTCAAAACTAAATTACTCAAAAACCGTACATGCTCTTTGAGAAAGTAAACCATATACAACAAACCCGTAAAACTCTGGATTACTAAAGGTTTCAAACTGTATTTATTTGTTCTGTTTAGAATTTAAACAACGCCTAAAATACTAAATACATTTATAAACAAAAATTGCATTGATCTGTAATAAATAGCTTACAGTATAAATCTCTCTATGTAAAAACTAATGTTTGTTTGTTTCTCCTCTATAGACTCAAACACTATTCGACCAATTTCACTAAACATTTCACAGTTCATCCATATTAATGCAAGGAGTGTTTACACGTTACAAGCCTATAGTTTAAGGGGTTGATATGAGGTTGCTACCCCCATACAATAAATATAAATTAAAACCAACTTCCTACAAGCTGTGAAGCTAAAATTATGTAACATTATTTTTAAGCGATATAAAAAACCATTTGCAATTTGATTACTTAAGTCAAAGGGATGAAATGGAATAACTACCCTTACACTTGCCTTTTCTATATTGCGAAAAACTACTCAACTAATTTCACTAAAACTTTCATCGTTTACACATATTAATACCAGGACTGTTTAGAGAATCTGGTCACTACACTCAAAGAGTAAACTGGTGTAATATTATTTTTAAGTAATATTAAAACCCTGTTTGCAATTCGATTACTTAAGTCAACTAGCTGCCCTTAAAATTAAATAATAATTTAAATGGGATAGGTATCCATAAAGAATAAATTGCATTAACATTAAACAGCCATATGTTTGATAAGCGCGCGACCTCCTGCCCTGATCATAAGAATCTTATTTGAACCAACAGTCACTTCAAAAACATTTTTTCAATGCACTCATTAAATTTTGTTTATTTAATCTAATCGTATATTTACATCCTAAACTCAAGCAATAGCGGAGCATCACCGTGACCACTAGTAAGTTACGCTTATAAAACTGACAAGAAAATAAAGTTTTGAAATGAATGGTTAGGAACTTAAAACAAGTTGTTTACATTCTTCAATAAACATTATAATTTAAGAAGTTGCTTAAAGTTTTCACTTGTACTAATAAATATGATAATTTTTAATAAATCAAATTGCAATTGTGAAACCTGTTCTTGCATAAAGTAGCTATACGATAAATCAGTAGATATACGTCAAACATGAAATCGAGTCGTCCTAATCGATTCTCTAATTCAGAAGTTTATTCGACTTAAGTGCTTGTTTACCTGTATTTAAACGCGTATTTCATGTATTACATAATTTATTTCCACGGATATATCTCGAGGGGAGATCTCACGTAATATATTCACTTTATAAATTGAAACTCGTTTGCACGGCGCGGCGCATAATTTACGAGTGATTTTAATTTTTAAAAGGAATGCGATCCTAATTGCACACGTCGACGTCGCGTCGTGGACAACCCGTTGGGTTCGGTCGCGTATTGCATAACGTCTTCGGGATGATCCCGTCGCCAAACCGTGTGATCTCTAACCCGAGCCTTGACCTTTCCGCGACCTAACCTAACCGATGACTTTCTAAAACATTTAAATGCCGGCTAATGCTAATCGATCCATGCGCATAAAATCGATTGTAACGTTATTCATAACGCAACAGTCAAATTACTGTTTCATCATAAACGTTTTATTTTTGTCCTGCATCTTTATTTAGCCACGTGTTGTTTAGTTTCACAATCACGGTAAACCGTGTAAATGGAAACTAAGGATGTGCAATACCGGGACGAAACAACCCTGTACTGTTCCCTTCAATTTAGCCTAACTTATCTTTCATCGAATTTTGAAGGTAATCTTTTATAATTTGCAGGACATCGTTGATGATCATATAAATTATAATTCGTAAATTACGAACATTGTAAATTATCAATTTTTTATTATAGAAGTTTGCTTATAAACAAGACGAAAAACCTGATTTTCAGTCGAGTCACTTGATAGCAGTAAAACATCGGTGCGAATTTTGTTACCCACTAACTATACATTGGAGCTTCCTGCAACTGCAAACATCGTGCGAACATGGAGGAAATCAAAAATAAGACCGGCATTAGTAAAAAATTTAATGCATACAAGCAATATTCTAGCCGCGCTCGAGCGCTTTACCAATGCAAAATCATAGGCCTGGCTGACTCCGTTCACCCTTAATTAAGGGTGAGTGGTATTGCACACCCTTAATGAGAGTTTTTTAGTTACTTAACTATCAAGTATGTTAAACAGAAATATTGTGGTTAAGTGACATTTTCTGTAGATATTTTGTTATTGTTCTGGAACATTTCGTTTTATATTTAAATAAAATCCATGCTTGTTCCAAATAATTCGGACAGAAATTAATCTCTTAACTGTTTACTAAATGTCGTTGGTTTATTTCAAACTGGAAGTCACAATTAAACCTACAGTAGCCTAGTCTAATTATTGTACTGAGTTAAAATGTAAACCACCGTTTAGAAGTTATTGTTTAAACGCATTCGACGAGTTAGTTCTGTATTTGAGAGTTAAATCATCCTATGTAAAAATTCACATTTTAACATTATTTGGTATTCTATTACAAAATATCATTTTACTAGTAAATCCCCGTGAAAAATCACAGGCGGATTAATTAGATACACATCAGAAATACACCATTTATACAAACTACTATTTAAACAACACATTTTATCTAGGCCTACCTTACCATGCAGACGGGGAGTTTTAACTCGGTAAATGTGTACAATTATAAATATACAATTATAAATATGTAAACATTTGATGCTTTTTTATTTCCAGTAAAAATGTGTAAATGTGACTTACGATACTTTAGTTCTCAGGAATTAACTTTATACTCGCATTATACAAATGATTTTCTTAATACTAAATTGCTTTTTGTTTTCAAACGGAATGTGTGTATGTTTGTTTTTCACTCAAAACCTACTCGTCAGATTGAAAACAAATGTCTACGATTAGTTCAGAATTGCTTAGGCTTTTTATGGGACCGATCACTTTAACAAGTATATTACAGCTTTCATTGCTTGACTGAGGTAAAACAGATAAAGGCACATATATGAAAGTAATGCAAGTTTTTGACAATAAATTAGTTTATTAAACAATTAATATGTCTGTGTATGTTAATCTATATATACAGGGTGTATCTTCATAGGACGCCTAATTTTTAGAGTGAGTTCCTTACATAAAAATAAATAAAAAGAAGTTCCTATAAACATGTGCCCTAAAACTCTTCGTTTCTAGATATACACCATTTTGTTTTTATAAAATAATTCATATCTAGATAAAAGTTTGACTGATTGACTTCAATCTTGGCATGAAGTTTAAGCTTTCAATTATCTATCTCAAGAAAAATAAGAGATTATATCCAATCATGCGTATCAAAATGGTGGCTGTTTGAAAATTTCAATTCTAAATTACTCAAAACCCGTACATTTAAACAAAAAGTGTCAAGAAACATTTTTTTGTAGCCCTTTTGATTCCCTTTAGGATGGTGTAACTGCCAAAACAATCGAATGAATGGTTATAGGCAAGTTAAAGATAATAAAAGCATTATGTACAGTTATCTGGGCGACCGAGCATCGCTCAGTACTTTTTTTTAGGAAAATGTATGCAAATACGAATCACATACTGAATTTGTTTATGTATTTTAGAAATAACAAATAATAATTATAATCATTAGATAATTTATATTAGGCTACCTTTATAGAAATATAATGAATGCAGAAACTGATGAAAAGGGTTTTAGAACGGTTTAATAACAGCACAAAAATAATGCTTTGGTTACGTTTGGTGTTGAAATCAGCTGATAATGGAAATATTATAGGAAACAGCTGATTACTGTTATTATTATAGTCAATAAACATATGTAATGATTTTAAACTCCAAAGGCCCAATGTTAAACATTTTCAATTTTCAAATGAGTTGTTTAGAAAAAAATCGATTTTTTAGACCCAAAAGCCTCTAATCTCAAACTTTTAGCCAAATCCTTCCGCTGGATCTCAAGATTGCTCGTACGTACAAACAAACAGACATTGCTCGTATTAGAGTATTAGATACAATATTGTTGTTTTACTTTGTTGGTATAGGACGACGGGTTGAACAAACAAATTATTAAACATAACATAACTATTATCCTTCATACGATTGTTTTGGCAGTTACAACATCTGATAGGGAATCAAAAGGGCTACAAAAAAGGTGTATTAATATGTTTTTTTTTTTTAGATAGATCATAGTTAGATTACATTTTATGTAAAATTTGAACTCAACCCGTTAAACATTTCTCTAGATATTTATAATTATTTTGTAAAAAAAGGGTGGATATCTGGAAAACGAAGCGATTTAGAGCACTTGTTTATAGGAACTTTTTTATTTACTTTTATGTAAGAAATGAACTCCATAAGTTTGGCGTCTTATTTAAGAAACACCCTGTATAAAAGGCTTTGTCTGACTGACTAAAAATCAAAGTGGAGCAAAAACTACTTAAGATAGAAATACGGCAATTTAAAGGTAACCTATATTCTTATGGGGACATAGACACACTAAGAGAGAAGTTTGCAAAATGTTTATTTTAAAGCGTAAAATTGGAATAAAACAGCTGTGTGGTCAAAAGCTTAGCAACACATGTTTGTTTACATTCACTACCATAGTAACCAACTTAGCAAGTTTAGAATCAGTTTATTATTATTCACTCAACAGCACTTTAAGGTTAGATTAACAAACTAAAATCAAACACTCTTACTCTATTTAGTTCAATTTAAACGTCTGTTGTTACTTATTATAAATAAAACAGCTGATTTTGATCAAAAGTTTAACATAATTTTAGGTTAGGCCTGCAACGAACCAAAACACGTTTATTTGCAACCAATTTGGCAAATTTAGAATCAGGTTTATTCTTCACCACTTTTTTAGATTAGGTAAAAGCAAACAAGTCTTACCCTACTGCATTATAAGTAAAACATCTGGAATTACTTATTACATTGTTTCCTTTAGTTGTTAATATCAATATTTTTTTTAAACGTTGATTAATTAAATATTAATGGTGGAATTACAACTCATGTCAAATTTGAACTATTGAAGAACTGGGGTTGGTCGTGTCTATTTCGAGCTCTGTTTTACATTAGCTCTGTTTTTATGTCAATATATATAAAAAATAGGCTTTGTCCTGGCCGAACGACAGAATCAACTTGGAGCAAATAGTACTACTTAATATAAAATTACGAAAATTTAAAGATATCGCACACTGAAGAAAGGATTTTACAAAATTTGTATTTTAAAGCGTAAAATTGGCGCAAATACGGGGCTTCACTCCCAGCCCTATAACAGATAAAACAGCTGATTCTAATCAAAAGCTCAGCAACACATGTTTGTTGAATCATTTACATTCATTAGCACAGCAACCAACTAGGCAAATTTAGAATCAGTTCAAAACTGACAAAAAATAAAAACAAACCGAAAAAAATCAACGAAAACGGGTTGCTGTGTTATAACTCAAAAATATTTGTTACATATTATAAATAAATTTACATTTATAATTTGGATCAAAAACGTAACAAAAGTTTTGGTTAGGGCTGTACGGAACAACACACATTTCTTGAAAGTATTTATATTTATTACCATTGCTATGGTAATACTTCTTGGCAAATTAGAAATGGTTGGTTTTTAAATAATATCCAACAGTGCTTTTAAGTTATTTTTATATCGCTCAATTATGTACAAATATCCAGTCATTCACACAAAAACCTGCCCCAACTTCATATGCGTCACGATCTAGTATACCGCATCTCCCTCCCCCCACCATACCCCGATCGAAGTGTCTCTGTAAACGTTATTTCAGCGAATATACCATATTATACAATGTTGCAATCTGTTTCCATTTGCTTTATCGCGAGTCACAGCGGGGTTTGGCGAGCGAAGCTATTAGGAATGGAGCCCCTACCATTGTATAATTTAATATAATAACATGGAGTAATAATATGGTTTATCAGTGTATTACAGTTTGATGACTTTTTGACAGTTTAAAATTGCTTTACACTCTTTGTTTGCAGTTTTTGTTTTATTTTGTGTTTTTTTTAAGTTTGCTTTAAACTGTATGTGTTTGCTGTAAAATTCCTCTTCCTTCGAGGTAAGCTACTGAATGAGAACACTCATTTACTCTGATTTCGTAAAATAATGATCAAAAACTAGACGTAAATGTATGAAAGTAATTTCGTCAGATGTAAAAGTACCGCACAATGGCAAACGGTAAGCTTTTACTTCTACTTCAGGACTTTGTGTTGCAAGGGAAGCCAATGAACTTTCTTGTTTCGTTTAAAACAATACAAAGTAGAGCGTGGTGGTTCCGCCTGCAAAACCTTTCGGCACTGTTTCTCTCAAAGACGCATTGTTATACGTTACGCTTTTATTTGTTGCAATTTAATTATTAGACTAGACTCGAGTCCGACACCCTTATAAGTGCATAATTAGTTCAGTGTTTCTGTGTGAAACTAAATAATTTTGTGATATTTACTTAACGCAGTCATAATAGGCCTACTATGCTTTTGCCAAATCCTCTGAAATTAGGCCAAAAAAGTGTGAAATCATAAATAATGGGTATTCGGCGGCTAGAGAAAATTATTTTCTTGAAACAGTTTTGTTCTTGAAACTTAAGCTTATTAATACAAATAAAGTAGTTATGCTGTATGATTAATTATACATAACTTATGGGTTTTTTAAAAAAACCCTTCACAGAAGCAGGTTGGCAGTTCTCAAATAGCAAGTTTTCTTTGTGTCCACATAAGATTCCCGACTGCGATTTTAAATATATCTTGAATGCCTTTAACACTTCCTTCATGCGTGTTTTGAGCAGGTTATTTTTAATTAAATATTATCGCAGTTTGAATAAAGTTAAATTATTATTTTTTAAATCTTTGTTGAGATGAAATTAACATTTAAATTAAAATATTATAGCAATTTTACACTTATTTTTGAGTAATAGAGGTAAACAAAGTTTATAAAATATTAAAAACAAATCAAATTAGAAATATTAATATTTAGAACTTTAAAAATATGTCTTTATATTATATAACTAGGGGCTGTGCCCTGCTCGCTTCGCTCGCCAACCCCTGTGGTGACATAATATGATGATACCAATGCAAATATAGTACCCAATTTATTAATAGTAATTTTTACGCAAATGATGATTGATTAGGACAGAGGCACTTGGATCTAAGTTTGGTGGTGGGGTAGCTGTGACCTGTACATGATGTAAGACATAAATCGAAATAGACACGTAATATCCCCAACATTTGTTTACAAAATACCTTTGTATACAGTTTCGTCAAAATCGGTTCAGCTATTACGGAGATTAGCCCGGCCAAACAAACAGACAGACAGACAACAAATTTATAATGTGTGTTTTTGTTTTGGTAGTGGGTAATGCTCAAATATCCATATGAGCTTAGAAAAAAACTTATATTTTGAAATCACAGACACTTCAATTTTATTTATATGTATAGATATAAGAACTTCATACGTGTTAAAAAAATTGGAAACAACGTACTACCAACATTTTACAGTTGTTTTTCGTATACTAGACACAACCTAAATATAATATAA
>JAGFPH010000495.1:299808-335446 GCA_018207615.1 Philaenus spumarius
CTTCAGCGCCTTCGTGAGCAGACAAATTTCCGAAATTGTTGGATGAAACCCTAAAACAAATAAATTTTGTTTTGGAAATCCGCTTAACTTACGTCAACGGTTCAGCTGCGTGATCGAATTTTTAAGATATGCAATATTGTTTTAGTAGCATCTAATTATTGCAGTTTTTTCACTTAAAAACATTGTGAATTCTGTGTCTTCGATCTAAGAACCCACTAGCGACTCTAGCGGGATTATTTCTTATTGAATTAACGCTTCAGGTCATGTGATGGACACCGCACGTCATGCATTTCTGTTCTAACTTGGCTATGACGAGTTCTGTTCGTCAATTGGAGGTTTTATTTGCATATTGTAGTAAAAGTAACAAATTAATGGAATGCCAGGAATAGATAACTAGTCATATGCTGTGAGCTTTAAAGCACTGTTTGCTTTACTTCCGCCCTCTTACCACAAAAGTACGGGTATGCGTTACGTCTCTAAGCAATAAGTTTAATTGTTAATTATAATATTTTGCTATTTCTTCTAGCTGCTTAATTTTCTCTACGTTTGCCACTAAACACATCGGTATGAAATAGTCAAAATAAATGTATGCTCAAATTTAGAAAGTATTTGGTTTTGTTCCAGCATGATTTTTGTTTACAGTATTAGTATTAACCTGTCGATTACAGAAATAATTATTCTGTAAACACATTAATCACAAAATAAATTCTCGAGGCATCATTGTGTAGAGTCTGCTCATTTCTGTGCACCATCATGGTCTAACTAACAGCCTAGCTTTAACGATACTACGATACTAAATTTAATTCGTTTATTTCTAAATCCAAACGAGTATATTCAACAGACTCTCAAATAATAAGTTTAATCTATTTTCCTCCAGCTACTACTTTAAGAGGTCTTTTCTGTTTCATCAATAGGGAACAACATATCGGAAAGTGTCCATATAAAAAGCATTGAGTTTACCATATAAGAGGCAGCTTGTAAAGTATATTCAATACTTTTCCGCCGCTAAATCAACGTTAGTAAAACAGCTGCTGGAACAACAATGCTCCATTGAATTTCCGCAAGTGTACTCTCTTGGTATAACCTCAAATTGTGTTTGTAAAAATATGAATGTTCGTGTTCAAGTTTCTTCCACAGTGAAATGCATAGAGCGCAGCGACCTATAAAGTAATAGTTTCCTCCTTTAAGACGCAAATAACTATTGTATCATCTGTAGGTCAAAACTGTAAATATAAGGAAATTACACAAGAATAATATTGCCAATAATTGATATGGACAATAGTAATAGTGTTGCTATTGATAACGTTTGTAATCCTTCCTCCATATTCTATAGGTGGGATGCATAAACTGATGGAAGAAGTTATGATCGCCCTACATTCTTTATGCTATATTTAAACTAATTCAATAAGAAACGTGAATGCTATTCATTAATGACAACAATGTACATAAATTACTTGTGGTTAAAATAAGATTCTTACGATCAGGGAAGGCGGTCATGCACGTATTAAACTTATGAGCGTTTTTAGTTAATACAATTTATTGAATTTATTGCATACTATAGTTGGTCTGCCAGCGCTTGCTTCCCTCGCCAACCCCTGTGGTGACATATGGTGACGCCAATGCATACCACAAAATCCATAACTTTGTTCATAATACTTCAATTTTTTTATTGTAATTTTTTACGAAAATTATGATTTATTAGGATAGAGGCACTTGCACCTAAGTTTGGTGGTGTGGGTAACTGTGACCTGTACATAATGTAAGACATAGGTCGAAATAGACACGCAATATTTTCAAAATATTTCCCACAAAATCCTTAATTTTTACTTTCTCCACCCTATACGTAGTGTATGGAGAAAGTATTGTTTTCGTAAAAATGATCGAATTTGAATTTTCAGTTGAATTATCTGTTTTGGTGCTCCCAGAACCCCAAAAAATGGTTTAGTGCAATTATCTGTGTTGGTGCTCCCTGAACCCAAAAATATTTTTAGTGGAATTTTTTGTTTTGGTGCTCCCTGAACCCAAAAAAGTGTTTTTAGAGTGGTGTCTGTCTGTCAGTCTGTCGGTATGTATACACGACCAGAGAGGACACTATTGGTCCGATTTTCATGAAATTTGGTATATAGGTACTAAACCCTAATATCTCCAGGCGTTTTTTTCATTTTTTGGAATTTTTAATTTTTAAGGGTAATTTACCCCTAAAAACCCATAAAAACGACAAAAATGCAAATTTCTCAAAAACGGCTCTAACGATTTTGATCAAATTTTCAGTGCTTAAGATGCCAAACAAAATGACACCACCCGCTTTTATCAAAACTTCGGCGTTTTATAACTATGGGGAAATGTTTAAAAATAAACAAGTTTATGTTGTCAATCTAGCATCGCGGCGGCGGCCGCACGGGGTAGCACCATGGTAACGATCACGGCCAGTAATTCAAAGGTCGCACGATCGAATCCCGCCTAGGACAATAATTTTTTTATACGATTGACGTAGGTAGAATATTATTTTTTTGTTTTGTTCTAAAAAGTAATAAATAAAATGATTGAAAACAATATTATTTTGACTACAGTAAGTTGGGAGAAAGTTTGTGTCAGTTAACTGATACCGTTTATTATATTTTTTAACAGGAATTTTAAATATTTTCGGAATAAAAAGTAGCCTAAAATATTCTCTGAAAAGTTCTCTAAACGTTAATGAAAGTTTCGTCAAAATTGGTTAAGCCATTTGAGAAATTAGACCGGCCAAATAAACAGACGGACAGAAGACAGACACAAAATTGATAAATGTGTGTTTAGGTTTTGGTAATGTGTAAATAACCATATGAAAAGCTTATATTTTGAAATCACAGACAGACACTTCAATTTTATTTATATGTATAGATGGGTAGCTTATACCATTTTAATGGTTATTTCATTTTAAGGGAAGTTATCCCATTTTATTATTTAGTCTTAAGTAACCGAACTGCAAATGGTTTTCTATAGCACCTATCACTAATATTACACAAATTTAGCTTTATAGATTGTAGGAAGTTAGTGCAATTAATTTTATGTTTATTGTATAGAGGTACCTACCACATTTTTTAATCACTTCGATTGTAGTGACCATACTCTCTAAACATCCTGGTACTAATAATGTGTAAAGTGTAAAATGTTTAGTGAAATTAGCAAATAGAAAAGTAAGCCTACATGGTTATTTAATTTTGAGAGTAGTTATCCCATTGCATCCCTTTGACTTAAGTAATCAAATTGCAAATGGTTTTTATAGTACTTAAGAATAATATTAAACGATTTTAGATTTATAGCTTGAAGGAAGTCAGTTCAATTTATATTTCTTATATGTAGCATCAAAATTTCAACCCCATAGACTGAAGTTATTGTAGTGTCTAAAGACTCCTGGCATTAATATGGACAAACTGTAATCGGTCGAATAGTTTTTGAGTCTATAGATGACAAAGTAACACACATTCGTTTTATATAATATACAGTAAAGAGATTAAACCAAATTTAAAAATCGTGATAGTTTTTATTATACCAGCAAAGTATAAGAAACTTCTATTGTTTAATAATATAGCCTAATATTATACATAATATACTACTTATGAGACCGGGATTTTGCACTTTTCTAATACGAGTAGTCTAAATTATATCCAGAGTTGCGTTACGTTTGTGTTAAATCAGTACAAATGTTTTGACGCGCAAAATAAAAACCTGTTATTTTGGAAGTAATTGTTATTCATTTTCATTTTTTCCTACGTAATTTTGTGTGAGGACTTTGCCTTCTTAGGGTCTAATTTGTTTTGTTTTACGGTTTATGTTACTTTATGGAAATAAAAAACTGATATTACTATTGTTTTGCTCAGGGACTACAAGCCATCAGGTGTCCTGCAGGGTTGTACTTTGACATCGAGAAGCAAACTTGTGATTGGAAGGACGCTGTCAAGAACTGTAAACTAAAGAACAAAGAGAGAAAAGTGAAACCATTGCTCTACACGGATGAACCTCTTTGTCAAGTAAGTAACCTTGTTTTCCCATCACATTACTAAAACAACATCAATAAATAGAATAAAACAGAAACTAATTCCAATGTATTGTTTCAGGACGGTTTCCTAGCCTGTGGAGATGGCGCATGTATCGAGCGTGGCCTTTTCTGTAACGGTGAGAAAGACTGTACAGACGGTTCCGATGAAAATACTTGTGGTGAGTTTACATGTCATGGTCATGTTTAATATGTACAGTATTCAAAACTGAATAAGTCTTAAATAAATAGTTGATCGATTTGTATTTCAACTTGAAAATGTAATCATAATATCGTATCATAATAGTTTAAACAATTAATTATCAGCTGGCAAGATACGTGGTGTTGTTTTTATTCTCAATATTTCATAAAAAAAAGGTATCTAACAATTGCAAATGACCTTAGCTCTGCAAATAAATATTTTAAAATGTACTTATGCTCCATTACACGTACGCTATTTTAAAATAAACTTTTCAAGGCCGTAGCCAGGAAAACTTTTCGGGTGGGAGGGGAACCCTTTTAACACGTTCACTGCTAAGGACGCACATGTGAGCTTGACACTGAATACTATGAGAAGCGGCCGACGCTCAGTGCATTGCACGCCAACCCCATATTAGGAGTATTTTCAATACACAATGCATTGCGTGCTTCGCACGCCAACAACCTTATTGGGAGTACTTTTAATACACAATGCATTGCGTGCTTCGCACGCCAACCCCCATACTGGGAGTATTTTCAATACGGAATGCATTGCGTGCTTCGCACGCCAACCCCCGTATTGGAAGTACTTTTAATACACAATGCATTGCGTGCTTCGCACGCCAACAACCGTATTGGGAGAATTTTCAATACACAATGCATTGCGTGCTTCGCACGCCAACCCCCGTATTGGGAGTACTTTTAATACATAATGCATTGCGTGCTTCGCACGCCAACCTCCGTACTGGGAGTATTTTCAATACGGAATGCATTGCGTGCTTCACACGCCAACCCCCCCTATTGGGAGAATTTTCAATAAACAATGCATTGCGTGCTTTTCAAGGCCAACCCCCGTATCGGGAGTACTTTTAATACAGAATGCATTGCGTGCTTCGCACGCCAACCGTCAGATTGGGAGAATTTTCAATACACAGAGCATTACGTGTTTTGTTAAAGTATTTTTGTTGAACTTTCATAGTTTTCTTATTTTAGATAGGATCAAGCTCACAAGAGAGTAAGGCTGTAACCTACTGCATCCATGTGTATTGTACGTTATAGTTTAATCAAGTAAATCTAAAATATCAGTATACATGCAATGCACAATGATGTAAAATATGTTGCTGGATTCTCTGTTGTGTTGTCTATTTCATAATTTAATTTGCACTTTTAAACCTAGTATTAATTTTTACTACTAAATTTCGGGATTGGGGGGAGGGGGGTGGTTGGTTTGATCCCCTAGCACCACCCCCTGGCTACGGCCTTGAAATTTCTAATATTTCTGTGTTTAGAGTAAACGGTTCTTTTTTGTAAGTAAATATTGAGCTTGACTTGTGAGAAGATATAGCCTACTGATAGAATAAAACTTGAAGACAGAATCTCACAACCGATTTGTTTATTAACTCAAACGCGTTTCATCGACAAAGTCGCCGTCTTCAGTAATGCACGAGCTATAATAATCAAACTGTATGTTATTATATTCAGTTGTAGTTTGACTATTGTAGTTCCTGCATCATTGAAGACGGCGACTTTGTCTTTGAACCGAGTTTGAGTTAATAAACAAATCGGTTGTGAGATTCTGTCTTCAAGTTTTATTCTATCAGTTTTTTAATGTCAAATCTTTTGATAAAAAAATGCGTTTTCAATAGTTTATTAGAATACAGTTTATTTTAAACGACTTTCCGTGAGATTATATTATCATTTATCGAGTGGGTCCGTGGGTGAGACTTGGGGAAATGCAGTATGCTACATTATGTTAGCTTCTAGAATATGTTCTTTTATTTAGTTGAAAATTGTTAATGCAACGTAAATTTCTAAACAATACTTTGATCAATGATTTGGTTTTAAGGTATTTTAATATCTAGAAAATTTATCTCATTTTATAATCCTTTGAGTACAAACAATACCATTGAGATCATAAATTGCCTTGAGTTTGTTTGTCCCGGTAAAATAAGAGTCTTTAGCCCCTATACATTAAAAACGCCGTCTATGCTAAAACAAAACTACTAATTAAGGATTTTAGTTCAGACATAGTAAACAACATTTCAATTTAATTTATGGCCGAGATAGAATTTCTGGTCGTAAGTCCGTTTATCTTGCACAAGATCGTAAATTGGTTTAACAATCCGAACTTTACTCAATACATAAAAACACAATTTAAACAGAATATACCAGTTTCGTGTACGGAAGTCGTCGGTTACAAGATTCAAATTACATAAACCCCGTTGAAGACAGGTTAGGCCTACAACGTGAGTGAATCGACACCGGTTGCGTAAGCGACTGGAACCGGTAGGTTACCACCGTTACCAGCTGCAGAAGCCTAGACGCCCACGTTTGCTTTACACTTTCATTTTCCACCGCAACATAATTTTATTCGGATTACATACTTGAAAAAAAAACAGTGTTGCCGAAATATTGGGAGTTGCCGGTTCTGTACAAAAGTGGGACAGCGCTTTCTTTGCCGTGGACGGAGCGGCCCGGCGTTTGGAACCGCAAGTTCGGGTGAAAGTGGTTCCAGAATACAACAACGAAAGTTTGTCGGTTTGTACTCGTAATGTTTCAAATAGTTACAGTAACCCTTCTAGTTGCCCAAAATTTAACAATTAACAAAATAAATTTGTTAGTTAAAAATGCTGACGTAAATTCTTTTTGTTTTGAAGATCGGAATGAATGGGTTGGGTTGGGTTAGGTTTGGTTAGATATATAAGCTATTTGTTGTGTGTTTATATATTTTTTTAGATATCAGATTAAAGCTCTGAGAGATACTAACCCAATATGTAGGATACTACAACCGGTTTCTGAAATAGTAACCACAAAAGTAAAAAGTAAAAGGTAAAACCCTAAAACGTGATAAGAAAAATTACCTTTATTTCACCGAATTAATTGTGTCTATTCTTCGTAAGTATATCACATTTTCCTTGAACTTTATCAGAAATATTATCTACTGGAACAAAAATGATCTAAAAATCTCAAATGAAATTTATACATTAATATACATAGACTCGATTGTTAAAGAACTAAGTAAAGTTCAGCATTCGAATAAGGCCTGCTCTAGCACTTTTATATGCCTACACGTCGAGCTCAATATTTTTTCTGAGACTAGCTTCGCTCACAGATGTAATTGAATAAATAAAAGTAATATCGGGCAAAAAAGTGCTTCACCATTGCAACTACAAAAAAAAACAAGATTTTAGATCCGAGATCCTTGGCCCAAAAACGCACAGTCAATTTCGCCCAAATCGATCTATGTATCCCATTTTTGGTCTACGTAAATTTTAAGACATGCACCAATAAACGCTAACAAATCCCGTTTTCCATCAGTGTGTTACTCATAACACCAGAAAGAATATAAAAATTGCAAATCAGGTTTTGCGGTGTATTTAACATCTATGAGTACATTTCACATTATTGTACACTGTTTTGATGTATATTTAACGGTTAAACCAGCGTATACGCTAATTAAAACACATACGACCTTGTCATAGTGTTTAGCTTCTGATCCAAATCAGTTGTTTTATTTAGCCTATAATGATTTGTTACGTCCATAAGTAAAACCCCTTATTACGTCAATCATTTTTTAATATTTTCAATTTTTAAATAGAAACCCTAAATATATCAGGGATAAAAAGTAGATTAGATTTGTCTCTGAAAAGTCCTCTACATGCAAAAGAAAGTTTCTTCAAAATTGGTCCAGCCATTCAGGAGATAGCCCGTACAAACAAAAAGACAGAAAACCAAAATAAGAAATGTTTAGGTTTTGGTAAAGTGTAAATAACTATATGAGATTAGAAAAAGTATTTGTTTCGAAATTACTGACAGACACTTCAATTTTATTTATATGTGTAGATAATAAGGTCGTTGAAACTACTCTTGGTTCACAAATTGTAATGTACCGCTTTTTCAGCAACTCCGAAAGATATGTTGCACATTATTTTACTAACAAGAAGGTATTTCCTAAAAAGTTTATATTCTGTAGTACTATAAATTACATTATTTGCATAGTTTTTCTAAACGAATTCAGAATTTTGTTTTAGGATTTAATGACTCTTAAATGGAGTTTTTTGTCAATTCTACGTCCTTTTTCATCGCTTATAAATAACTTAACTTGTGATAACTATAACATTATTTACAAACATAATTTTTCTGTCGACCTCAGTGATCAAACTGTTTCGTTAAACCACCTGTTGAGACAGTGGAAATACATCAGCAATGTTTAATCTCAATCAGAAAACAAAAACAGGCCTTTTGCAATGTAAGAGATGTTTCCTCTTTACCAAAACCCTTCACTACAACTCATGATAACAACAGAATGTCTGACATTTCGTTAAATCATTTGCACAACACCTTTGGAAGTCAGCTGCTGTTATTTTGCAACGCTGCATGCTTAAACTCCATTCGTGTTGTAGACTACAAGCGCTTGCACGAAACAAATGTATTTCTTAATGAATTACCCGAGTGCTGAGTGAACACTGGTGACAAACGGCTCAACTCGGCCCCGGTTAGGTGTAAATACAAGTTATCTTTTATTACGGTCAGTTTGAACTTTGAATATCGGTTTTATTTAACTGCGATCAATAAAAATCTTATAGGCATGATTGTAATACTTACTTAGACACTGAACACAAATAAAATGTATGATAAAGATCGAGAAGAATATAAAATGTGTGTACATTTTACAGCTTCGAACCTAATTAGTGGAGTTTAGCTACTTCTCCGTCTAACTGGCATAAAACGTTAGGGAAACTAATTTTGAAATCTTTTCAAATTTAAATAACCCAAGATTGGTTTAAAAGATGACCTTACAACTCTGAATTAAAAGTTCATACTTCGGTGTTTAATAATAAATGGGAGATCTCTAATAACTGACTTACAGTTGAATTTATTTCTCAATAATAACTGACTTACTAAACAAAGCTAATTAATCAAATTTTATATTTTACCGTATTAAAACTTACAAACGCATCTTGATCTTTAAACGACAATACTCTTTTGAGATACATTTGGAATACAAAACTGCAAACAAAGCAATCCTGCGCATGTTTTCTTTAGTCTTTGAGTTTATTTTTGCCAACAAAACGTAATGTATTATATACAAACCTTGGTAGCTTTCTGACTTATTCCACGTGGGAAATTTTTAATTACTAAGTAATATTCATTATTTATTTTGTTTTATATAATTTACCTTTAACGTTCACCGAACAATATCAGGTTAAGGGAAAGATTAAAGTTTACTATCGATAGAAATAGGTTTAATCTGAATTATAATCCATGATCGATAAAAGGGTACTTAAAATATAATAGTCTCACTTGGTGCACATGAAAGCGTTCAGTTCAGCAAAGCAGTGCAAGGAAGTCTGTCAATCTAGGTCGTACAGAATGTACGTGCTCTTTCCTTCTGACGTAACGAGCAGTGCTACCAAAACAGCGACTATTAAATATTAAACCTGTCGAATAAAACACCTGATTTTATCGCTCGACAAAAGCAATCGACTCGACAAACAACTGCGATATACTGCCGTTCCACTCGGTAAGATATAATAGCGTCGACATAAATTATGATCGACGTAACCGGGTCATATAAAATAAGAAATAAAATTAATACGCGACAAAGGTATGCAAGTTTCTAATTGAAATGTTGTACTAATGGATTTGTTATGTTCGATAGATGATATTGCGACATACGATTGTTTTGTTTGTATCCGTGTGTACGTATCTGTGTTTGACGCAATCTAAGGAATGCGAGGCGTGGAGAGATGAAAGTTTCAACAGGGAAAGTGGTACCGCTCGAAGCGTTTGGACGGACTCCAATAATCAACTTCTTCTCTTTTTCTGTTTTAGACAACGACAACGATCCCAACCGTGCCCCGCCCTGCGACCCTTCCGTCTGCGTTCTACCGGACTGTTTCTGTTCCGAAGACGGGACCGCTATTCCTAACAACCTGCCCGCCAAGGACGTTCCTCAGATGATCACCATCACATTCGACGACGCTATCAACAACAACAATATCGAACTCTATAAGGAGATCTTCAACAGTAAAAGAAAGAACCCCAACGGTTGCAACATCAAGGCTACCTTCTTCGTCTCCCACAAATACACCAACTACTCAGCTGTTCAGGAGACTCATCGTAAAGGACACGAGATCGCGGTACACTCCATCACGTAAGTATTAGAACGCAATGACTTTTACAAACTGTCTCCTTCTTTATTCTGTATGAATGGAATGAGAAGACGGATGGGAAAGAGTTTCTGATTTGTTCAAAATGTTTGACTTGACTAATGCACAGAAGACATTAAATAGACTTATTGACTTAAAAGACACCAACAATTTAATTACTTTCTAAAAAACCACTCAGAACTTCTTTCGACTGATAATCAAAATAAATGATATTATTTAAAATACATAATTGTTTGATTTTGACTGGAACATTCTATATGAAAACTATTGGAGAAAAATACGTAATTAATTCACAATATTCACAACATATAGAAACAAATCTTTAAAACCCGAATTGTATTTTCAATTTTCTCAACTTTTGTTCGTAAGTATTCATATATTACCTATTTGGAAAAAATGTATATTTTAATTACTGACTCAAATTGACCTTAGTAAAAGTAATATCGTTTTCTCCCACAAATTTTCATAAATATGAATGTCATGTACTTTAATTTCAGATAATCAGGATGGATTTCTTATCAATATATTTTATCAAATTCAACCGTAATTGTTTAAATAAAATTAAGTACAGATATGCAACAGAATCAGAACTGACGGACATAAAGACATAAAATAAACCTGATCATGTATATGGTGAGTTTCTAATGGTACTATAATAACAATCTGTTTTTCTAACTAACCGCCGTGTTTCCCTTAGCACAGGATGTAATGTCCCCCCTATTAAAATGAATAAGAAAGACTTTTATTGTGTTGGCAGCCATAACGACGAGGAACAGTTCTGGAGTAACGCGACAGTGGATGACTGGGCCAAGGAAATGGCCGGTATGAGGGTGATCTCTGAGAAGTATGCCAACATCACGGACAACAGCGTAGTCGGAGTCCGAGCTCCTTACCTCCGTGTCGGTGGTAACAACCAGTTTACCATGATGGAAGAACAAGCTTTCCTGTACGATTCCACCATCACCGCTCCTCTCTCTAACCCTCCGTTGTGGCCTTATACCATGTACTTCCGTATGCCTCACCGTTGTCACGGAAACCTTCAACACTGTCCTACAAGGAGTCATGCGGTTTGGGAGATGGTAATGAACGAACTCGACAGAAGGGAAGACCCTTCGTTTGACGAGTACTTACCGGGATGCGCTATGGTCGATTCCTGTTCTAACATCCTCAACGGTGACCAGTTCTACAACTTCCTCAACCACAACTTTGAACGCCACTACGATCAGAACCGTGCTCCTCTCGGTCTTTACTTCCACGCTGCCTGGTTGAAGAACAACCCCGAGTTCCTCGATGCTTTCTTGTACTGGATCGATGAAGTCTTGGAGAAATACAACGATGTATATTTCGTCACGATGACACAAGTCATTCAGTGGATTCAAAATCCGCGAACCAACAGCGAAATCAAGAACTTCGAGCCTTTCAAGGAGAGGTGTAATGTCGAAGGACCTCCCGCTTGCTGGGTACCGCATTCCTGCAAGCTGACCAGCAAAGAAGTTCCCGGGGAAACAATCAACCTCCAAACTTGTGTCAGATGTCCGAATAACTACCCATGGCTAAGCGATCCTACAGGAGACGGTTTTGTAAATTAAATCTCAGAGATCTCACTTAAATCAAACATAATTTAAGTCCCTCTCCGCCCCCGAGTCAAAACCTGATTGCACTTTCTTCTCCTTATGACTGATTTTGTTTCCCCAATAGACTGCATTGTGATTTATTTTTTATATCGAAAGACTTGAAATTATTTTGTTAATCAGGGATATCGAAAGCAAGACGGGTGTTTTGTGGGGCATTTTCGAGGGTCAAAAGACAAAGTGTTGTTTTTCCGAAATGTACAAAGTGTGATGCCCGCGTGACATGAGTTTGAGTTTAAGCATCGCTGAAGAGTTTCCTTCGTCAGTACAGCCACAACAAATAAATACTTGCCACAAATTCCAATACATGTATTGTTGTTGTTTCTAAATATTATATTTTACACTTCAAGCTCTATTCATTATCATTGTGTATTAATAAAAGCGTGCTTAGAAACTATTATTTTTATGTTATTCCTAACCTCACTTTCATTAGCACGGTTCTTCGATATATTTGTAGAAATTATAAACAAAAGAAAATGTAAATAATTAATTTACTGTGCTTTGTTAAACAAATTTGTATTATATTTTTCTTTTATATTTGTAAATACGTAGTTACGAATTAATTTTTTAAATGAATAGACTAACTACGTATATACACTCACACAGGAACATGTAATTTAAATAAATGTATATAATGATAGTTAAACTAAGTCATTTAATCAAGTTATAGACATAATTTTAATGAAGAACATTTAAATGATTGTTTATATATAAAAGTCATTGAATAAAAATATTTATTTGGTGTATTCTAAAATTTAGTTCAAATTTTATTTACTACGTATAAATTTACCGTCCGATTCTTTAAATTTATGTTGACGAATGGTGACTGGAATTATTAAAATCAATTTGGAACCTATTTTGCAAAATATAGTGGAATACGTAATCCTACTCTGTAATATTCTCCTTCGCCCATACAAAACAGAAAATTCAATCCAAAAGGACTTGTAAGAATTAAATTCAATAATATTTCCTGCATACTATCTTTCCCTCAGTGTCACTTATATCTCAACCTAGTTTTTTGTTTACTACATTAAGTAATTTTTATGTATTACTTTTATTTACACCGTAAAAATAAATTACTACTACAAAAGTTTTTCCGTTCGCATTTTAACCTTTCCCCATTTGAGAATAAATACCTATAACTACAATACATTATAGTTTATTAAGTAAACATGTTACTAAAATATTAAACACAAACGTTCCGTTGAATTTAAGGCACTGAATTTATATTCTTACTGCATTTCTAAAATGTATCGTTATAAATGCCGAGTGAATAAGCTACAGTCACTCAAATATTGAAAAAGAGCCATAGTAAACTTATATATTCTTAAATGGCTAAATTTTGGAGAAACACTCAAGAACACATTATTGTCTTAAAATGTTTGGTTGTTTCAAAAAAGTTAAACATCCAAATTAATCTAAACAAAGGTGTGAATATTGGAATATGTGATGAACATTTATAAAGAATACGTTCACAAAAGTTTACCATTCACATTGACTTAATTTTAAATTGTTAGGTTTAATGCATGAGCAGTATATTATATAAAAGAAGAAATCCTGACTCACTGACTAATTCATAACCGACGTACATCCAAAACTATAACAGCTAAAGCCTTACAACTTCCAGGGTACCTTCATACCAATTTGGAATGCACTGAGAAAGGATCTTTCAAAATATTGATTTTAAGGGTTGAAAATTGTCAAAATAGGGGGTATACCATTTTAGCCCTATATCAGGTAAAACAGCTGATTTAAATCAAAAGCTTAGTAACACAATTCTAGGTGTGGCCTATTTAATTCTCATCCAACACACGTATGTTGAATGCATTTACATTCATTACCATAGCAACCAACTTATTATTATTTTTCACAACCAACAATTTGTTTATGTTATAATATTGCGTCCTTAGTTTGCTCGCGTGAGTTTAATGTTAAAAAAAACATTTTGTCAAAGCAATATTAATTACATTAAGTATAAATATGAAAAAAATTCAGGACACCCTGTTTCCTAAAATCAGAACTGACGGACATAAAGACATAGAGTTAGGCTGCACGTGTATATGGCATGGTATTATAATAACAATCTGTTTTTCTAACTAACCGTCGTGTACCTTAACAAAGGATCTAATGTCCCCCAATATTGAAATGAATAAGAAAAACTTTTGTTGTGTTGGCAGCCATAACGAGGAGGGGTTCTGGAGTAACGCGACAGTGGACGAATGGGCCAAGGAAATGGCCGGTATGAGGGTAATCGCCGAGAAGTACGCCAACATCACGGACAACAGCGTAGTCGGAGTCCGAGCTCCTTTCCTCCGTGTCGGTGGTAACAACCAGTTTACCATGATGGAAGAACAAGCTTTCCTGTACGATTCCACCATCACCGCTCCTCTCTCTAACCCTCCGTTGTGGCCTTACACCATGTACTTCCGTATGCCTCACCGTTGTCACGGAAACGTTCAACACTGTCCTACAAGGAGTCATGCGGTTTGGGAGATGGTGATGAACGAACTCGACAGAAGGGAAGACACTGAATTCGACGAGAACTTATCGGGATGCACTATGATCGACTCATGTTCCAGCATTCTCAACGGTGATGAGTTCTACAACTTCCTCAACTACAACTTTGGTCGCCACTACGATCACAACCGTGCTCCTCTCGGTCTTTACTTCCATGCCGCCTGGTTGAAGAACAACCCCGAGTTCCTCGATGCTTTCTTGTACTGGATCGATGAAGTCTTGGAGAAATACAGCGATGTCTACTTCGTCACGATGACACAAGTAATTCAGTGGATTCAAAATCCGCGTACCAACAGCGAAATCAAGAACTTTGAGCCCTTCAAGGAGAAGTGTAATGTCGATGTAGCTCCGGCTTGCTGGGTACCGCATTCCTGCAAGCTGACCAGCAAAGAAGTTCCCGGGGAAACCATCAACCTCCAAACTTGTGTCAGGTGTCCGAATAACTACCCATGGCTAAGCGATCCTACTGGAGACGGTATTGTAAATTAAATCTCAGAGATTTCACTTAAATCAAACATAATTTAAGTCCCTCTCCGCCCCCGAGTCAAAACCTGATTGTACTTTCTTCTCCTTATGACTGATTTTGTTTCCCCAGTAGGCTGCGTTGTGATTTATTTTTTATATCGAAAGACTTGTCATTATTTTGTTAATCAGGGATATCGAAAGCAAGAAGGGTTTTGTGGGGCATTTTCGAGGGTCAAAAGACAAAGTGTTGTTTTTCCGAAATGTACAAAGTGTGATGCCCGCGTGACAGGAGTTGGAGTTTTAAGCATCGCTGAAGAGTTTCCTTCGTCAGTACAGCCACAACAAATAAATACTTGCCACAAATTCCAATACTTGCATTGTTGTTGTTTCTAAATATTATATTTTACACTTCAAGCTCTATTCATTATCATTGTGTATTAATAAAGGCGTGCTTAGAAACTATTATTTTTATGTTATTCCTTACCTCACTTTTACTAGCAAGGTTTTTCGATCTATTTGTAGAAATTCTAAATAAAAGAAATTCATTGTTAATGTAAATAATTTATTGTGCTTTATTAAACAATTTTGTATTATATTTTTCTTTTACATTTGTAAATACGTAGTTACGAATTAATTTTTTACATTAATAGACTAACTACGTATATACACTCAAACAGCAACATAATTTAAATAAATGTATATAATGATAGTTAAACTAAGTCATTTAATCAAGTTATAGACATAATTTTAATGAAGAACATTTAAATGATTGTTTATATAAAAGTCATTGAATAAAATATTTATTTGGTGTATTCTAAAATTTAGTTCAAAATTTATTTACTGTCCGATTCTTTAAATTTATGTTTAGGAATAGTGACTGGAATTATTCAAATAAATTTAGACCCATTTTAAAAAATATAATGGAATCCTCCATTTTAATATTCTGTTTCGCCTATATAAAACAGGAAATCTTTCCATTTCCCCATTAGAACTAGTAAGTATGGAATGTTTTATCACTTCCCACCTACTTTCTTTCCCTCAGTGTCCCTTATAACTCGATCTAGTTATATTTTTTGTTTACTACATCCAGTAATGTTAATTTATTTACACTGTAAAAATAAATTACTTTCACAAATGGTTTTTTACTTTCGCATTTCAACCTTTCCACCATTTGAGAATAAATACTTAGAAACTACTTTATTTGTTTTTATTTACGATACTATAAAATTGCATTCGTACAAAATCTCACACTTTTAATTGCCCGATTACCAAAATATAATGAAATTTGCTTCCACTCTTCTACCATTTTGATGTGAATACGTAACAATTAAACTATCGGAAGGTACTTACAATATAAAAGGAACGTACCTACAAAATAACTTGTTCCTTGGTTGAAGAGATTAAATGGTTGATCGGATAATATATTTATTGAACGGATTTCAACCACTTTGGATTAATACTTTAACTTTCCATGGTTACGAACACCAATTCATTACTTTTTCGGGATTTTTCCACTTCTTTAAACCAATTTCCAATTCTTGGATGTCACTTTGACCTAGTTAAAGTGTTTACAGAAGTATAAATCAAGTAATATGGAAGTAAAATTTCCATAACATTTTATTTTTATATCTTAAATGGTTACGAATGCATAGAAATATCTTTTCCTATAGTGGTTTCAAAAGTAACACATTCTACTCTTAGACATTACAACGACAAACATTCTCCATTCTAAAATAAATAGTTACTGTAATAGCTTCCCGATCAGTTTTCACAATTTAACGCCGTATCGAGAAAGATACGGAAAACACCTTCCTTAGTGGGTAGTTAAAGAATATATCGAATCTACGTCATCGAAGCCAGATTTCACATTGTTTGGTTCTGCAGTTCGAGAGATATCATGATGAGTCGATCATTCAATCAGGACTTTGCCTTTTAGGATAACTAACTGCAATATACGTATATAAATAAAAAGCATTTTTCTCGAAATTTCCACACTATTTTTATACAAATGCGTAAAAAGTGGAATTGTTATTTAACTCAGTTCAAACTAAATAAAAGTACAGTAGTATTAGAATGCGATGGCATTTAACAGCACGCTTAAGGGATGGAAAACAAGGAGCCTAGAAAGTACCCTTACAATGCCAAATGAGGGGAAGGCTAGGCAGAACTTACTAATACTGGACTAAAAATGATTATTCTCACTGTTTTTATGCATACATAAAAACATAATGTTTAAAGGATTAATAACAAAATAATGTGTGTTAGCCAAACTACTAGGAAGCTGAAGCTGAACTAATACGTTTCATTGAATTGTGCACTTTCAACTGACTGACGCTCGCAATCTTTTGCTTGAACTCAGAGTGCCATCACTTAATAATAGACAACTTGTGTATGCTTCTCTTCACCCAATCATATAACAAATCTTTGTAAGTGCGTGAAATCAAGAAGGAGGTACATTATTTTTCAAAAAGTTGAAAGTAAATTTAGCCTTATTTATCTTTTTATTTATCTAAATTTAGCCTGCATGTATAGATAAATCATTGAGCATGCCATGCATTCGCTTATTACTCTCCCAAAACCGTAAGATTTGAATCATTAAAGCCTAAATGAATCAACTGTTAGACGTATTTTCATATAAATGTAAAGTAATACAGTTGAACAGTAATTCAATTATGAACTTAATTTGTTTTGACACGCAATGATTGAGTACTTGTAGGAAACAGTTCTGAACATTTGATTGACAATCTTGAATATATAGCAATAGCTTCAAAGCAAGGACTATTACATCTACTACGCAATTCCAAAATACGAAATACTTAACCATTCACAATACAAACATAAATAAATTAAGAAACACAAAACTGTAAAATAATAATTAGTTCTAAAACATAACGTAAACAAACTGAGAAAACTAAAAATGTGCATATTTTTATCTCCTAAGTAAAATAAAACTAGAAGTAAATGGCTACACTATATATAAATATACTTACACTCTCAAACACACACATACATTCAAGAACATGATTTAAAACACCCAAAAACCACCCGAGCGATGAAACTACCAAAAACTGTCGTAAAACCAACAACCCAAAGCCTTCATGAAATGAACACGATCATTGATGCATTTCAAACTAGGCAATGAATTCCAGAGCCTTCATGCTGTCACAGTGAATAAATTATTAAAATCTCACTTCTGTGCCTGGGTATAAGTAATAATCCCCCACGTCGTGTGTCAGTAGCATTTACATTTGAGCTAAAGACACACCTTTCTGTCAGATAGCGAGGCAATCCAGTGAGCAGAATAGCACGCAATGACAACAAAATATGGTTGGGGAAAAACTAAGATTAAAATTGAAATATTTATAATATTTTGTTACATGATCGTCACGTTTTAAGTAAAAAATTAAACGTAAACAATAATTTTGAGTTAAGGAAAAAATAATGTTTTCACCAGCCACACTCTATCATTAAACAGGAAGCAATTTTTTACCTTCTTCAGAGTGTACATACCAGCAAATTCTTTATAGCAAGTGTCAATACCATGTTCTGCCCAGCTTAGAGTATTGTTTACAGTGAGACCAAATCATTGCCTTTTATTACAAGTTTCGGCCCACTACTTAAATCAACTTTATTTGCGAGTCTTTTGCAGCAGATACATATAGATTTAGTTTTACTGTGATTCAAGGTCAAACCATGCCTAACAGTCCAATCATTGACAGCATTAAAATCAACATTTATTTTATCTATAGTCTCAGCCATCTCTGAGTATAAAAGTGATTATACACTTGCAAATCGTCAGCATATAAATGAAACTTCAAATAGTCCAGTATATTATAAACATCATTTATTTAGATGCTAAATGATAAAGGACCATGGACTCTGGGGTACCCCTATAAATACTTTCCCACGAAGACAACATCTCAACAAACTTAACACACTGACATCTTCCAGACAAGTAGGACTCAAGCCATTTGACGAATCCTGCTGAAAATTCGTTTAACTGATTTAAACAGGCAGCATTTTTTAGTTGTGTCTCTACAGTTTCATAATTGAAACAAACTGATTTGACGACTTGTTTAGAAAACACATAGTCCAGGCGTGCCTAATATGATTTGTTTGCGGAAAATGTTCTCATTTAATTTGTATTTACCACGATTCTCCCCTATCCCTTCATTCGTAACATTTCTTTACTCCTTTTGAAATATACTACTTCTTTGAATCATTGTATTTACACAATCAATTCTTGTTTGATACATTTGGTCATTTACATGTTTAACGATAAACACCTCTTTGGCCTGTTTGCCACAAAGATGTTCTTGGGATTTTAAAACATGCCTGTGGAACTACTGACAAATGATAACTTTCATGTTTAATATCTATTTGAAATATTTTCACATGTACGTAGCTATTTGACGCATAACAAATCTTTGGTTATTTGAACATAAAATATGTCTTTGAAACATTTGTAAGTATTCAATCTCTTTGGACTATTAACAAATTATAAATATTTGAATTATTTTACTACAACCTCTCGTTGACTACTATTGGCATATAATATATCTCAGAACAATCTTAATATATCATACATATTTTAAATTTTTAACAAATGATATCTCATTTACCCTATTGACTTATAACATCTCTTTGAAACATTTGACGTACTAGAGGCTATCTCTTTGCACCATAACAATAAAACATCTCTTTGATAGTTTGGCGTATAACATTTCTTTAAATACTGATTTCTTTGTATGAGTATTTGACATGAAATAATATTTTTTCCCGCCATTTACCATGCAACATCTGTATAGATAACTCATTTGACATAAACAACTCTTTAGACCATTTGACATAATATATGATATATTTCCCATATAGTAACTAATTTGACAGTAGTATATCCTTAAGCCATTTGACAAAAGATTTATCTTTGAACCATTTGACATTCATTATCATGTCTTTGTGACTCATTTTTGACGTATATGTAAATTATCTGTTTGGGTCATGTTTTGTATACGACTATCTCTTTGAACAATTTGTGATAAAGCATCTGGTTGATGTTACTCAATTATTCTCAGGATCATAGCACATCTACGAGTACAGTATGATGTATATAAGCTAAACTTGCAGATGATTTTGTAAACGTGACAACATTTCAAAGAGTATAATAATCGTCAGTTGGTCTTGAATAGTAGTTATAATTATTTAATTTCAAGGGAGATTTAATAAACCAATTAAATGCATCCTTTCGAGTATTTCTATATTAAAGAGCATCAATACAATCAAACAATTAGAATCCTCCTTTTTGAAAAATCGTTAGTAAATGAAATGAAAATTTATTTGACCCTTTGTATACGTAATTTAAACAGTAACAAATTACAAACTTAAATTATACTCTTAGTAATAAATAAACAACTATTTACAGTACAAAATATAAAACATTATACAAAATTAATTCATAATAACATAAATAGAAAATAGGAAAGGGTCAATTCAACCCGAGATGAAAACCTGTTCAACAAATTCAACAAATTGGCCGGATATTATTTATTTAATCTTGCAATTTCCATTATAAAAATATGTGTTAATGATTTTTTTTAATTATTATTCTAAATCATAATTTTTTGTATGAGGGCCTTAACAAGAAGTGCCAAATCCGCTAATTATCTCAGCATTACATTCGAATATCATGTGAAAATACAAGAGGCACCATTACGTACTTGAGTAATATTTCCCTCCTGACAGTGATTCCGATGTGGATGTAGATAGTTTAGAAGGCTAGAAGCACACCCATACAACTTCGCCCTGTTTTGAACTATGAGGTATGAGGGGGGGGGAATACATTTTTCTAATCAATTTCATGACTTCAGTAATATGTAGGAGTCTTCCAACCATTTATTATAAGAGTCTTGGGACTGTGATCAAACAAATGCTAACCGAACTTTGACTGGTATAACTTAGGAACCGACTTAGGAACGTATAAGCTTTTAGTATGAAACAAGAAGCATAGCGCTCTTTAAGGTCAGCTGAGGTAAACCTCTAAAGAAAAACACTCTGAAAGATGCAGTACAGGGAGTTATTACACGCAGAAAGTTAGATATAGGGTGCATTTATTGAGCTTGTTTCGCCGTATGTATTATTTGGTGCTAAAGGATAGTTCAAGTTTTCATCTCATCAAAGGGTTGTCCTGATACAGTTATCTTTCAACTGAAACATTTGGTATTTTGTATTTTCAGTGCAAAACGATTAAGTGTTTAATTTCTTATCTTCTGAATTATTCGTGTTTTATTTTTTCCTAATACGTTGTCAAGACAGTTGATATATTATAACATTTTAAACAATTAAACAATACTTATAAATATGTTTTTAGTTTATATTAGAAACTTTAAATAACATTAAAAAGAAAGAAAGCAGTCATGGGACAGAAGTGAAAACTGTCATGAATATAAATCATTGGTTATATTGGTTTAATCTAAAATTTAATCATTATTTTGATCTTATAATATTTGAAATTGAAATCTAAAAAATAAAAAATAACATAAACATGATAGTCTATAATCAAAAAATAACTTTAGCTTAGGCCTATACTGAAGCAACACATGTTTCTCTAATACTCTTATATTCATTACCACAGTAACTAATTATTAAATTTAGACATTTAAAACAAATTAGAAAGCCCTATTAGCTACTTTAGATGTATCACCAAGTACACTAATTTAACACAACTTACAAAATTAGGAAGTACAATGTCCATTTCAGAGGTATTACCAGATAAACTATTTTAACACAACTTACATAATTAGGAAACACAATGTCCATTTCATCGGTAGCGTGGCATGATTAAACCCATACAGCTATTGAGTTTAAGCCTTTGAATTTACCACTGCCTACTTTATTTCGTAGATGTTTTCTTCTTTAACGATCAGTTGTTACACTAACCTTCTGGTGTATAATAATACGTGTGTAAACCAACGAAGAAGAATAAATCATCAACGAAATAAAAAACGCATGCGTCTCACTTTAGGCGTCTGTCGTATCGCGAGTTAGTATATTTAACATAATCCAGAAAGTGCTCGGTGCTAAAGAAGTTTAAACTTCAAAGTTATAAAGGAATTTGAACGTTATAGTTGACCGTTATAACAAATAAGTGGTTATACAATTTCGACTCTTTACCACAAACGTTTTTACACACTAAGCATTACATAAAAGCATCAATTACTATCATTTCCTTTACTTAAATTACTGGAGGAATCTATAAGAAAAACGGATGCGAAGAAATAAAACTTCAGAAAGTATACAAGGGAATTGAATTAATTACTGGCAAACATAATGACAAAAACCTACCAATTAGTGGTCTATTGCAAGGAAGAAAAAGTCCTTACTCAGATCCTGCAATTAAACTAGTGACTAGTGACGGCCGAGCTGAGCGTGGTTAGGTTAGGTTCGAAGAGAAAGCTAATTTCATGATAACTTGTCACAATTCTCTGCTAAATATAAGTCCATTGATTTTAGAAAGGTGTGTCAATTTTACAGAAAGGCTTGTGTTGTCGAATTTACGTGGAGTTACTTGCGTGCCTTGATACAGAGTGGGCAGCTTCAACTGTCCGGAACTTTACGGGGCTAAAAAGAAGCAACCAACACAAGATATCATCTATCTTATCTCAATCTGTTTTCTGTCTGTCAAGTACCTTAATATCGCAGAAACTGTTTAAGATATAATCAAAAACTGGGTATTGATCTAAATAGGGTACATTTTTCAAGAACAAATAGTTTTCCTACAACAATCCGTTTCAAAATGGCGGCAGTTGACAATTGTCAATATTAAATATCTAGAAATCTTTAAATGTTACAATTAGTGTCACAACATTTTTAGACATTTTAAGACAAATCCAACGATATAGCGTTGAGACAATTTTAAAGATATTCGTAACAAAAATTTTATTTTTCCAAGGGAGAAATCAATGCAAAGTCAAATAGAGTTTTAATAGTATTTCTGACCAAGAGTTCTTTACAAGAATGCAAGTCATAGGTTTGCACCTATAATGAAAATGATGATTAGCTACTGAACGATGAACCAAATCTTGTTTTTCCTTTTTATCAACACACGTACAAACTCAGAAAATGATCCTGACATAGATTGGCAGAGGTCGTGAACACTTGTGAACCCTTCTTTCAATTCAGTCACGTTTCTACATATTATCAGACTTTCAGTGTTCAATTGCAAACTAAAGATGAGTTTCTATGAAAGGAAATGAAACTTCGTTCGTCGCTACTTTCTTACTGATTGGCTAAAAGGAATTTCGCTTCGCTATTCACTAACACTAGAATTATCTGTAACGAATTTATTCATAAGTGAAATACGTCAGCATCATTGGCTAGCGTTTAGTTTCAACTCTGGAGTTTGTGTCTTCGACATTTTAGTTTAAGTGAATTTTGATAAGTTGATCAACTAAATACTGCCTCCATTGGAATTTAAAAAATGACAAATAATACGCAACAGTTTTTAAAGAGAGATGTTACCATAAATAGCTTATAGGCTACTGAATAAGTATAAAATAACATTAAATAAAACATTAATTATATTTTTATTAAATTTAATAGTATAAACGTTACAAGCCCGGTAAATAGGGGTTTTCGGTGCGATGGTAGTTACTCGTCTGCGCCTCTCGCGGGATTTTCATGCAAACATGGAAAAACTAACTGGGCGAGTTACGTACGATATTTTTCATTATGCCTACTACACCGTAAAATTAACATACTTTTAATCAAAACATCGTAAAAAAACAATTAAAACTTGTTTCATTTTTCTATTATATTTCCATTGACAAAATCAATCAGCTGTTTACATAAAACTGATTATGTTTATTCTTATTTGTAAAATCAGCTGGTGCATCGTAAAATTTACTGCACGAAAAATAAGGACTTACTTGTCTACGAACAGGTATAGAAAACACCTGTTTTTGATGCAGTTTTGTTAATAATGTAAATTTGTTTTAATGGCTCTTAATCATATTAGGTACTAGTAAACTTACGTGAAAAATTCTATTAATTAAATACATAATTTATAAAAAATACTACATAAAAACAACAGACTTTTGTAGGCCTACATAACTATGCTGAGAGGGAATTTTAACTCTGAAAATGTGTAGAATTATTATAAGGACTAGTGTCTCATGTGGTAAAAATTCTACCAATTTTGATTGTAAAGTAACGAAATTCAACTTTTTTTCTACGTAATTAATTGTAATTTATTATAAGTGTGCAAATTCGTAAGGTGACGCGAAGAGGGAAATAGTGGAAAAGGGCAAAGAGGAAGCTTGATGGAATTAATGATAAATATTTAGTAAACATGTGAAATTCCGTAGAAGTAAAGAATTCAATTATTAAATGGTAGAATAATTTAACAAACAAATAAAAATAAGTGATAGTTCAATTTGAAAGAAATGGAAACAACGATAAGTATTTATTTAGATATTTTTTTAAACATTTTCCTGTGATGAAAAGGCAAAGGGATACAGCCGTGAATGTAATTAAAATGATTTAATTTAATTGTTTGATGTGCTTTCTATGAAAAAATTATGTTTGTAGAAAAACATAAACACACGACCTACAAAAATATGTTTTATATTCATTGCTATAGCACGCAAACTGCATAAAATAATAATTAATAAATTTTTGTTTCTTACCGTCATCGTTATCCAATTCTTTTTTTAAGAAACGTGCTACAGCTGTTTCGTGATTAGTCGCATTTTCAAACACTGTACACGAAACACATTAAAATATAAAACACACACAGTTCACACACGATAATTCTACCCCCAATGGCGTAATTCCATTGGGCGTAGAATTATCGTGTGTGAACTGTGTGTGTTTTATATTTGAATGTGTTTCGTGTACAGTGTTTGAAAATGCGATCAATCGCGAAACAGCTGTAGCACGTTTCTTAAAGAAAGAATTGGATAACGATGACGGTAAGAAACACAAATTTATTAATTTTAATATTAATTTGAATTACGTTATCCGTAGCTAAATAACTTAAAAAAAATAAAATAATAATAATAATAATAATAGATAAAACAGCTGATTCGGATTATCATTACAAACTCAATGTTAGGTTAGGCCTTAATTATTTTATTTTACTTTTGTATTCGGCAATATAAAATACACATAACACCCAACTGCATAAAATAACAGATAAAATATCTAATTCAGGTGTCCAGCTTTGCAACACAATTTTAGTTTAGGCCTAGTTTATTTTATTTGAATTGTCTTAACATCAATATATAAACATAATTTTTGTTTTGTGCACGTCTACGGACAGTACCTTTCGAATGGCATAAGCTTTATTGCTCTCGTTTTATAATAAATACTAAAAAAGGTAGCTACTACAAATATCGAGATTCCCGTGTTTATATAATGATTACTAACTACAGGTGTGTTTGTTAAAATGTGTTATTTACATAATATATTTTTATATATCAAGATATATTATACTTTTTACTGCAGTGCAGTAAAATTTAAATTTAAAACTTCCTTAAAAAACTTCCTTTGTTAAAACCGTAAAAAATGTCCGATTGAAAAGGGACACAAACAGGAGTGTCTTATACATCGTTAATAAGAACTCGTGAATCAGTATATCACATTATAATTAATTTCATTTTAATATTGAACTAGGGCGTTCAAGGAAGAGTCGCTAATAGGATTCTAAAAGGGTCTATGGGTGGTCATAAACCCTCCAGGTCAGTTTGGGATGCCTCAAGTTAGGTTGGCCATTTCCTGAGACATGTGATTGCAGCCTATCCGATGGTTGTTGGATGACTAAAACGAATTCGACTTTAAAAGTTATGATTTTATATGAAATTACAATCTATGCAAACTGTGTACAATCTTCCTACAACAAAATTATTTATGCAAATTGTCCACTATAGTTGTTTGTCTATAAACCTACATTGTGAATACTTAATGTCAGACATATTCTTGGCTTAGATTTGTACTCTGTTTTATCCGAGCCAATATTCTGTCGGGATTTGTTTACTTTCGTTAATCGACGCTACGCATTTGCTTTCCCACATGCTTCTGACATCACGACTGACATTCAGTCAGCTTCTTTTTGTTTTTTACTTTCTAACTCATGCGTCGGAGAAAGTCATAGACAAAAAAGATAATAACTGAAACGTACAATTATTTCTTCAAGGTTGATTTCTAGATTATTCTTGTTAAACATAAATAAGAAGAACCAAACAGTTATTATTTGTAGAATGCCTAGAATGTACTTTTCGTGTGTTGTCATAGGTATATATTTTTCCTAGATTAAAGGTTACCAGCACAAAAGGTAATAATATAGTTTTACTTATAGTTATACAGACCACCCACGTGGTACGCACAACGAGAAAACCAATTAAATCAGATTGGACACTTTCAACTATTTCACAATTAAAGAATATAAAAAAATATTGTTTTTCAAATCCCAGTTTCCCGAAGGTCTTACAACAAATTTTTGGATTTTGTAGTTTTATTAACATCACTAAACTCAACTCCAGTCATTGCTAATGATATAATCTTTCAAACAATGATTAACTTGAGCCTTTTGATCGAGTTATCAAGCATTTAAACAATGTAGAATTTGGGGGAAATTAAAAGGCCCATAGCTAAAAAAATCTCTAATGTTAGGCCTAATAACGGTTAAATTGGAATGAAATATAATGGATTTTACTGCATAATATTTTGTATATTTAAATTTTTGTAATTTCTCAAACCATTTCAAAATCGGACCCAAAAAATACAATTTTTACGTTTTGTATTGGCAATTTTGTGTTAAGAAAATTTAAGTGCATTGAGAATACATACATATCAACTAATGTAAAAGAATTTTTAACAGAATAATTGCCTATAGAAATCGTAAAATAAAAATTGTTGTTTTTTGTTTGCCCAAAAGTATTGAAGTTGGTAGGCCTAATTTTTTTTAAAGGTTATATTATTAGCAATGTTTGGTAACATTTTGAGTTCTGATTACAAAAACGTTTAGTAGCAATAACAACATAAAAAAAAGAAAAAAAAGAAGAAAACCGTCGTGCGGCTGCCGAAAAAAGTGAAAACTGTCATGAATATAAATCGTTGGTTACATTTATTTAATCCAAAATTTGATAATTATTTTTTATTTTGTCCCATTTCAAGTTGAAAAATAAAAAATAAAATAAACATGATTATCAAATAATAATGAAAAACATAATATTAGGTTAGGCCTACACTGAACTAACACACGTTTCTTTAACGCATTTATATTCATTACCATAGCAACCAAGTTGGGAAATTTAGGCATTTAAATAAAATGAGAAAGTGCTATGTCCATTTTAGAGGTATCGGCAAATAGGCTACACTAATGAGGCAAAACATACAAAATGAGGAATACAATTTCCATTTCATAGTTAGCGTGACGTGACTAATACATAAACCCATACAGCGATTGAGTTTGAGCATTTTAAATTACCATTGCCTATTTTATTTCGTCAATTTCTTCTTCTGTTACATTAAACTTCTGGTTTATATTATTACGTGTTTAAACCAACCAAGAAGAAGAAATCATCGACGAAATCAACAGCTCAAAGCGTCTCGCGTATCTCGAGTTCGTATATTTTACCTCATCTTTTTTTATTTTTTTAACGTCCTGCTGTTTTGCACTTTAAGGCTAATAAAGACGGGACCTACAGTTTTACGTGCAATCCGAACCACAGCCAATGATGTCTGTTAAGAAACCATTTAGAAAATTATTCGGGGTCAATAGGAATTGAACCTGGAACTTTTTCATTGATGGTTGCCATGACGATTGATAAAGCTTTCACGCCTTAACAACCACGACCATCGTGGCTTATTTTACCTCATCCTAATAGTGTTAGGTTCGCCTAAAGAAGTTTTAATGATTCAACCTATGTTTATATTTGAAAATTTTCAAAAACCACACCCGCCTAAAGAATATGACCTTTGGGAACTGGGATCCGAACAAATTATTTTCTTTAAAACCCCCACACACTAACGAACATGTTGGTCGAGCAAGTTGGGATCGAGCGGCTCGTTGAACATGTTCGATATTGTGTGAGCTCCATCCCAACATGTTCGACAGTTTTGTTGGGTTGGGCGCTCAGATCGATAGCACCACCCAGTTCTAGCCGAGCGTCAGACATGAGTGGGCAACTGTTGAGCGTCTCGCCTGACTAGACCTCAGTTTACCTAGTTTAGTGACACAGAAGGGTTGTGATTGAGGTTATAAAATTTCATTTAATGACAACGAATAATTTTGGAGAGAATTCATTGAACTTTATAGGGAACAACGGGTTCTATAGGACGAAAAAAGCAAAGGCAATTTTGTAATTAACACCAGCGTAAAGAAGGGTACGCCATCCTGATAGAAAAATGTAAAAAACTTTTTTCGGATTGCGACGGAAAATTCGTGAAATCGAAAATTGAACCACTCAAACACTGCACAAACAACTACGGCTTACTAAAAAATCAATTGTTAAACTGATGTATACCCAACTTGCTCGATCAGACGTCCGACTGTGTGTTGACAACATCAAACTTGTTCGGTCCGACGTCAGGTCAAGTTCGGCGAGCGTGTTCAGTGAGCGTGTGTGTGGGGGCTTTACTTTCTTTAGTAGAGTTTCAGTGGGAACTGGAAACCAAATGTCTTTTCCGATTCGTGTGCTCGCTCTACCTGCCGTACGGGTCGTCTGTTCACCATATTTCAAGCACCTAATTTACCTTCCGTCAAAGTAAGCCTACTCAAACATGAGTAATTTTGTGTTTTGATCGGAATGCAATGGTTTTGAAGCCGGATGGGTATTGTAGCTTTCTGCCTCAGTCTTAGCGAGCATTTGAGAGTATTAGTATCGACCAATAATAGTTAATTGATTATATTTGTATCTGTGAATAGCTTTGTTTATTCGGAGTGGCACTCTACACGCGATCTACAGTGTTTTCAATACCATAAAAATACCCGGTTCAAATCCTCGTGGGGGATTTTTCCGTGGAATCTTCTGATCCGAATTTGTATGCTGCAAGCGAAGCGAAGTGGAACAAAGTAGTTCGTGAGTCTAAGGTGGTTGAAACCCTAAAACAAATAAATTGAATTTTGGAAATTCGTTAAACTTATGTCAACGGTTCAGCTGCATTATTATTGCGTTTTAATAGACTTCTGAACCCAGACCTATCTCTTATAGCGCCCTTGACGGGACCGCTGCAGCTAATACAATCTGTATTCAGCACACTTTGCTCCCTATTTATCTAAACCTGAAATCTACTTTCGTCGCCAAGTAGTAGTCGCCTGAATTTCTAAGCAGAGTCTGAACATGTCACGTAACCAACTCCCAGTTTCTTTCGCATTTAATCATCTCCCTATAGTACGTATAACCTACCGACTTCCCATCGTTCTCTTTTGAAACTGTCGCGCCCCAAAAACATGAGATATACATTAATGTGAACTTTGTAGTTAATACAATTCGGTGGCGGTACCTAGCATGCAGGTGAGCCGTGAAATATAAACTGTTTAAGTCGGAAGTTTACTTCATAGTGATAAACCCACGGTCTATGATAAAGAATAGGCCTATGACTTTTTTTTAAACGTCTTCTGCATGTTCGTCAGACACAAGAATATCAAAAATGTTATAAATGCTGTTAAAATGTTTATTTTTAACTTTTTCCCTCCCTCCTTAACTTTTTTATAAACGAAAAAAAGCCAAACTCTTTTGGAACTGTTATCTAGTTTCCGTAAAGCGTCTTTTATAATAATTTGGAATGTTGCCCTTCTTCCTAAAACGGAGTTCACAAATGGTAATCCACATCTTGTGACGTTTAAAAAGACAAAATTAACGTGGCTCACGAAGTATGTTTTGGATGACTTTAAAAAAAAAAAAACGGTGTAATAAAACGTATTTGAAATTTTACAACTAAAAATTGCTTTCCTTTCACAAACACTTAACAAGCACAATCACATGAGTGCTTTAAAATTTGTATATTAATAAACCCTAGCCTTATGTTTTAATTTTTAACAATACTTTTTATGTGTACGCATTAATACAAACTGCTGTAAAGGGCTTTATTAATAAGGGCTCACTTCGCTTGCCAACCCCTGCGTTCACATATGGTGACGCCAATACAAATCATTAAATTCATAATTTTTTTTTAAATTGTGTAATAGTAATTTTTATCTACGCATTATTGTGTCTACGCATTATCCCCAACATTTGTCCACAAAATCCCTAATTTTGTTTATAATTTTTACATAAATTTTTTTTCTGAATAAAAAGTAGCCTAAAATATTTTTTGAAAAATCCTCTAAATGATAATGAAAATTTCGTCAAAAACTGTACAAAATGTATGACAGAGGTCGAAATATACAAGTACTATCCTCCGACATTTGTCCACAACATCCCTAATTTTATTCATAATTTTTAAATTTGTTAATATGATTTTTACGGAAATGATGATTGATTAGAACAAACGCACTTGGACCTAAGTCGTGTGTTGAGGGTAGCTGTGACCTTTACATAATGTAAAATATAGATTGAAATAGACACGCAATATGCACAACGTTTGTCCACAACATTACTAATTTTGCCTATAATGTTTACATTTTTCAATTTTTTAACAGGAATTTTTAATATTTTTAAAAGTAGCCTACAATATTCTCTGAAAAGTCCTCTACATGTTAATGAAAGTTCGTCAAAATCGGTTCAGATATTCCTGAGATTAGCCCGGCCAAACAAACAGGCAGACAAACCAAAAATGTATAAATGTGTGTTTAGTTTTTGGTAATGTGTGAATAACCATATGACCTTAGAAAAAATGTTATATTTTGAAATCACAGACAGACAGTCCAATTATATTTATATTTATAGATATATTTCTGATGTGTATCTATTAATCTTGTGATTTTTTCACATTTTTCACAATATTTAGAGTAATGAGGTCATATAAATGAACTCATTAAAATAACTTTATATCAAGCCTACCACAACAAAAGCGTGAAAATTACTTTCCATTTTCTGAAAGGCTCTAGTATTGACAACAATAGAGTTGGTTTGCTGGCATGTTTACAACCTAGAACGACGAAAAGCGTGCTTTAAATCGTAAGTCTTCGTGAGATACTTTTGTTTTGAACAGACCACGGCTTGCATTTTGATCAGTTTGTTCGAGAGCAAAGTTCAATGCTCTTAGAATGGTTAACTTTCAATAGTAAACTCTTTATTGATAACGGTAATGGTCGGGTGTCCATTAATTACTTCCTGGTTCGTTCCTGACTGGTGAGGAATTCGATTGTTGTTTCGCAATTAATAAAAACAGCAGTAAAATCATTTTTTAATAGTTAAAATTTTCAGTGAAATAGTTTTGACGGAAATAGCATGTTTATAATATTATCAATCATACGATTCTCTGATGTGGCGAATCTCGAAATTATGTTTTAAACACAAATAAATGAGCGTTCACACTTGTATCAAGGCAACGAGTTGAACAAAAAATGTGTTACAAGTGTCGCGTGCGGTGATCATTCGTTAGAATAAATGCTGGAGTATTACGACCAATAAATAGATTTTCCTGTAATCGGAACGTAGCAACGGAGCACGCGTTCAAACTACCCTTAGCTATGGGGAGAGAATTAATCTCTCAATGTGTTGTTCTCTATTCCCGTTTTAAAACGTTAAAACGTTTGCAGTAGTAGTAGTGTGAAGTGTAAGTGGCTTTATTGTTGTGTAGTGAAGTGACTGTTTTGGAGAGTGTGTGGTTGTATTTAAGGGTAAGCTTCGATTTTGTTTCAACTCACTTTTAAGTCATTTCATGATAGGACGTGTATGATATGATTGAGGTCTGTTCCTGCGTTCTTGAAGGTGGGGGGGGGGACGTGTCACAATTGAGAACAGACTAGATGTATGTTTCGAACGTTATGCTCGGGAAGCTAATGATTTAGTTAGCTTGAGTATGAAATCCTGGATTGTCTGGGCTTTCAGACCTTGATGCAACGAACGAAGGTGAGTTGGTTATCATTCGCAGTATTTTGTTTTGGAAGGAACCTAGCTTCTTCCTATACCAGAGATGCTGATAATAGAGTACCAGCTTTGGCAGTGCAGGTGACAATTTGATGAAGATACATTTTATACACAGCCAATCTGGTGGATAGGGGGACTGAGCTTTTGTGACTAATCACAGATAAAGCTTGGAGTGAGCTATAGTTACTTTGCCAGTGACTTGTCTGATGTATTGTAATAATGTTAGCCTTTTGTGGTGACGCCTAGATATTTTACTTTGTTTTTCTATGCTATGGGGGGGATCTCTTTAAATAAAGTTTGGTTTTGGGTGTTGTAATTTTATTTGTAAAACGCTTCTGTTTGGTCTGCGTTAACGGCTATTCTCCACTGCAGAAACCAGGGCTCAGGTAGATCCAGCTGACTTTGGATTATTTTTGCACCAAAATGTACACGTGAGGACGTATATCCGACGTTTGAATTATTGTTCTGACTGTTCCCTCTCGCCGAACCTACCCGAATATGCACGTATGCAAGAACCATGTACAACGTGGATAAGGAAACTAGTTACACAAGGTAATACAGTCTGGGCTATTTCTTGTTTTAGTCTTCTAGGACCTGTTCCCGAGCTCATAATTATTTTTATATTAAGGTTTCAACATAGGCCTTTTCTTATGTTTGCCATTTATTTTTTAAATTTATGGTTATAACGAGAGTGGGTACATAATCTTAAAACATTGTGTATTGTATTTTATTTGAAAAATCATAGCAATTGTCCTAATCCACAATTTAAAAAAAAAATAGTGAACCCGGCAATATATTTAGATTAAATTAACAAACCTATTTAGTGAGTGTATTGAAAAATTAATTTTGAACTGACTTGTGGTTAAAATAAGATTCTTGTGATCAGGGCAGGCGGTCGCGCTCTTGTTAAACATATGGTTGTTTAATGTTAGTGTGATTTATTCTATATGAGTAGCTAGGGTAGTTATACAATTTCATTACCTTGACTAAATTAATCGAATTGCAAATCTTTTTTTGTTTTATATCACTTAAAATAATATTACACCAATTTTGCTTTATAGCTTTGTAATAAAGCTAATGCATTTATTTGAATTGTATAGGGGTAGCTACCCCATTTTAATCTCTTTGATTCTGGTGACCATATTCTCTAAACAATCCTTGTACTAATATGTGTAAATTGTGAAATTAGTTGAGTAGTTTTTGAATATAATATATTATAGAAAAAGTAAGTGTATAAATGATTATTTAATTTTAAGGGTAGTCATTATTTATTTAATTTTATCCCTTTTACTTATCTTATTAAATTATAACTAGGTTTTTTATCACTTAAGAATAATATTGCAATATTTTAGTTTTATAGCTTGTAGGAAGTTATTTCAAATTGCATTTGTTGTACAGGGGTAGCAACCCCATTTAAACCCTTTATTGTAGTAATTTTCATGTCGAAACATTCCTGGTATTAATACTGCTCATATGTGAAATGTTTAGTAAAATTGGTCGAATAGTTTTAGAGTCTTTAGAGTCTACAAAGACACAAACAAGCAAAGAAGCATTCATTTTTATTTATAGAGAAACTAAAAACGGTGTACAGTGTGTGCCTTTTGAAATCGCTTTAAATATCTTGTACTAATGTATGAATTTGCAGTCGGTAAATTATTCTGAATCATGTTGCAAAAGATTGTAACGTATCACGATCCATGCTTTACTAGAGCATTCGTGGCTTCAGAATAGTGTGACACGTTTATCTAAGTCTATTAAATCCCAGAATAGTAATGTATAGATAATTTTTAAAGCACTTGTATATTCTAGTGTTTATTTTTCTCAATTCGGAAAAACGTTTTCGCTTATTTGAGTCGATATTTAAAAAGAATGTAACTTTCAATATTTTTTTTACAATTAATTAATTGATATTCGGATATGAATTAATTATTAACAAATTGATAAGGCAAACATTATCCTTCAGCTTTTTTTTAAACTATCTGGAAAAGTTAATTCAAGTTAAAATCAGAAAATAGCTGTAAAAGTATATTTTAAATTTATAATAGTTGGAACTCCTGTGTTCTGGACTCCAATTCCATTTCTTTCCACGCGTATATTTAAACAAGTATCAAAATTACTAAAGGGAATCAATTCAAATGTGGCAATATAGGGGTTACTAAAACGTGTGCATTATTGTATTTCAAATATATTTAGATACATCACACGCATTCGAAAAGTCCAAATCCAAAATATAAGTGCCATAGGAATGAACTTTTATATCCTACGTTTTTACAGGCTGACTTCCGAGTTGTAATGAATTATTGGCCAAAATAACTAAAAGTTTATACAAAACATAAGTCCGAAAACACTTAGTTTACTAAACATAACTTGGGATGTCATATATATTAACTTCAAATTGGATACATGCAGTTATTATGTACAGTTATTATGTTACATACATTTTCAAAATGGTGGCCATTAAAAAAATGTTAAATGGGAAAACACTAAAACCATCAACTTCACCACAAACGTGCATCGTACAAAACCTTTTCCATTTTTATGTAGATATTTATATTGCTAAAAGTGTATCCACATATTCTTTTAATACAACTATAATAATTTAGCCACCGTGCATAAGCAATAAAAGCAGTCCAGTCAAGTCAGCTGTTCAAATTTCAATCAACAAGTTATTGTAGGGTAATAGACATATTCTGTAATTTTTGTGTAATTTATTTGTTGTATTTTAATCTTCATACAAGGGACCAAATCGGAATTTTTTTTTTTATATTTAACTTTCTCAGTAACTGATCGGACCCATCTAGAGCCCATATCGCCCAAGGTGATAAAACTGACACAAGAGTAAAAGTTTCCAAAGTCTAATAATTAGTTTCATACAAATCATTATTTAAATAACAATTTGTTTTAATATACCATGTTTTTAAAACTGACTAAAAAATATAAAATATTTTTTCTCAGCACCATGCAGATTGTCCTGGAAATTTTACACTGTGAATTTTTGATAGCGGCGAAAGTTCTTTTAAGATTTAAAACGAAAAACATTGAGCGCATGCAGTACAGTAGGTAATAGTAAGTAGGCAGTAGCTGTTGTTGAGAAAACTCACACAATAGTTCATATTATCATTTGCAGTGCAATACAATTGTTAGTGACTTAGATGAACTATTCATGCACCGTTATCTATTGTATGCTCCCCACGTTTTCGTTTTAAATCTTGCAAGTATTTTCACAGCTATCCTAGAAATTTACAATCAAAAATTTACAGGACAATCTGTATGGGAGTTTTAAATATGTATGGGGAAATTATTTTATACTTTTTAGTAAGTTTTCAAAACTTAGTATATTAAAAAATTGTTTTGATTTAAATAATTATTTTCTGCTTTTTAGTCTTGTGAATTTTGCAATCGATTGAATCATCTTGGTGAGAAGGGCAGTTTTGAGCTATTAACGTTTCAAGTTTCTAGCTCATCTAGAAGTTAGTTTAACATTGATTACAAAATTTGTACAGAATACACAGATAGCCAAGAAAGTGAGTTAATATTGCATTGTCATCCAGTTCTGAGATATGTTTAAAGTTTTAAGTCTCTACTTCATCGGGAAATTATTTTAAA
>JAGFPH010000495.1:335456-406027 GCA_018207615.1 Philaenus spumarius
AGCCCTAATTATGTCCACTTTGATAATTGGTTGTTTACCTTTAGAACTGATCTAGGAACAATACAATATAACCGAAGGTCAGTCAACCAAAGCATAATGTAAGCAGTAATTTTCAAGGATCAAACTTGTAATAGTGGTCATAACATTACAAGGAACTTGCAGTAAAGTGAATTAATGGCTTCCGTAGAATGCAGCAGCGTAAAAGGGCAATGAGGCAGTTCAGGAAGTATCCAAGAGTCGAATCCTTGCTCTCTTTGACCCCTGGAATGTGCGGTCCACGGAGATTGATGCTATACACTGGTGACGTGATTGTATAATATAAGAATTTTAGTATTTTACAACCAAACTCATTTTTTTTAATTCAAATTTGGTACATTTTATACAACATTTGGAACTATTATAACAAAGATAGTAGGATACATTTAATCCTGAAATACTCATTAGTGTAACTTGACTTTTATACACGGTCTATCAACACTCATATAAACCTTGTAACTATGCCGTATTCGATTATTATTAAAAACTAATAAACCCCCGTGAAAAATCACGGGAAGATTAATTAGATACACATTAGAAATAAATCATTAAAAAATATACTATTTGAAGACAACACACTTTATCTAGGTCTACCTAAGAAATGGTGACGGGGATTTTTAATTCGGTAAATGTGTAAAATTATAAGGAATATAAAACTGTAGGCCTTTATGTTATTATTACATTTAAAAAAAGATACAATTATTAAATTTTAATTGCTTTTTATTTCATATTGATAGATTAAATGATTTAGAAGTTATTAATATTATAATGAAGAAATTAATAATCAATTATGTTTATATGTTATGCGAAGATGTAATTGTTTCCTAAGTTAAACGAATATAAATATATATATATCTTCTTTAAATTTGTATAAACGAATATATTAATGATAAAAGGTTGCATTTACATACAGTTTATAACCTCAAAGCAAATTTTATAACATATTATTATAGCATACATAAGATCTATAACTCATATTTAAAAAAATCAACTTCACAAGAAATATTATAATGATTGAAGTTGTAAACATAACCTCAAAGTAAAATCTACGTTGGGTTTTGTTTAAGTATTACACATGACGGATGAAATCAGCTGTTATATTATATGTTACTCACGTACGTATGTATTTGTGTATATGTATGTATACGTACGGACTACACTCGATTTTATAGGAGTTGATAACTCATCTGTTTAGATGAGTTTTACAAATTATACTATGTCTGTATATCAAGCTTCCTTGCATCACTTTGCTTAGAAAAAGTTCTCACTTAGGAATTTTGAAATTTAAAACTTTTTCTTAGCCTTTGTAGAACATTTATATAACAAGGATTTTATAAAATTATAAAAATCAAACATGACCAATGTTTCACTCAATGATCAAAAATCTGGATGAAAGGTGCATTTGTGATGGCAGTGATCCTGCACTCAAGGTAGGCCTACTTGATTTTATATAACTTAATGTTAATATAATTTGAGTAAAAAAAAGTGAAAAACTTTGAATAAATAATACAAATCATCAGCGATTTTTTTGGAGCGGATAATTGTTTATCTCTAAGGTTGCATGCGTATGGAGGCTATTTTACGAATGATTGTAAGTGTAGGCCTACTTGCCCTACTGTGCACTATTTGAAATTTTTCGATTCAATTCTCCATTCCATCACAGTTTTTACAAGTTCAATGTAAATCCACCACAAAATTTAAACAACATTTAAAAAGAGTACAATCAAATGAAACATAATCAAATAATTCGATCACACAGCTGAACCGCTGAAGTAAGTTTAAAGAATTTCCAAAGTTAATGTTTTAAGGGTTCAACCTCCTGCTTCGTTCCACTCGCAACGGCAAAACTCGCTTTGTGAGTGGGCATCTCGACCTTGCGGCCTCGGGCTATGGATTGTTTCGCTTCGCTCGTAGCGTACTAACTCGCCTGTCAGCCTCGCATCAGAAGCCTACGGTAAAATCTTCACGTGTAGCCTACCAGGTACATTTATGGTATTTAACGTTCTGATCGATTTCGGAGGAACCAATCAAGAGTAAAAAAGCAAAATATGCAGCATAATATCCTACATTAATTGTTTTAGATAAAACTTCTAAAAAGTTTCATCCTATCACGGAACATCTAAAACAAACAAAGTTATTTCCGGTTGTTGGATTTTTTTGGATAACGAACTCGTCCGAGCGACGTAGACAACCAGCGTGTGTACCAAATTTGAAACAAATCGGACTTAAAATGGGGCCGTTAGAGTGCGAACACATATATATAGTTTTTAATGACACCCCAGCAAAACGTGTTCTGGGGACCATGATTGGTGTTCATTTACTATTCACGTCCTTAGGTCTCACCATACTGCAATTGGTCGTCTTTCTATGGAAATTCGCTAATAATCAATACACGTACTACTCGTAAATATCCCAAACATATAATTACAGAATCTGAATTGGCCGAGTAAAGAACTGTTTTGAGCCAATCTACACTATATAGCCTACATTATTTTACTTTACAGAAAGTAGCAATACTAACGCTGCCGGGCCTACTTATCCCAAAAGCACAATTTCAAACAATACCTCTCTTTTATTATTTCTTTTTATCTCAAACACAATAGTAAGTTTCAAACTCATACACAACATCCTTTCACACATACTCACTTTCAGCATGCTAAAAACAATCACCACCCGTATTTACACCACTATTTTAATGAACAAGTCCATATTACTGAGATTAAATAAAAACACTTTGACCATTTTACAGAATGTATTAAAGTGCATACAGAATTTAATGTCAGTCGGTAATTTATTTAAAAAAATAAGGATGCTTAATATGTATTTCATAAATATTGTTAGCTTAGGTTTTGGAACAAATACTTCAATTGTATTTATGAGCCTCGCCTTTATGGTGTCATGATGACCTTTTGAAATACGCAATACTTTAAACACGTATACATCCTTTAACGGCAATATTTTTAGAATTTGAAATAACGGAACAGAACTCGCCCTTGAGTGGCCTTGAGGGTTTCTTAAGGATTACTTTAGTAAATTTTCTATGTAAAATCAGCAGTGGATAAAATAACCTTATGAATGAGATAGTTCAGAATTTTATATACTATGGTTAGTTGGAATGATAGAACGAACTTGTAAGACCATATTGTGTTTAATTAAAGGGGAAATTAGAAAAAGTATTTACATCTTCCGAAAGATTAGCTATGAACGTAATTTGGAGAAGATCAGAAGGTCTACTTGAATTAATTTCAGTCATTGTATAATTGCATGGGGGGCATAGGGGTCGTTATGTACTAACATTGTATTACTTATTTACTATATTTACATCCCATAAGTTGCCAAAACAAATCAAAGTTAGTTTTAGATAATTTGTGTTTTCGTACGATGACAGTGTTTGAGGTGGTTAGATTGAGCTACAATGTAACACATGTTTAGCAATGAAAAAGGTATGAGTTTAGTTTTTGAGTTAGGTTAACTAATGTTGAAATTATTACGGTCGTCTGCAACTGACTGAATACGGTACCAGAAATAGAAAGTGGAGTCTCGTTTGACCTTCACTGAAAGCCAGGCCTTGGTAGGCTCTTCCGTACTGACTTTTATACAAAGCAATAAATTATGAAAACAGGTTCTAACAAAGCCGTAACTGTTAGGAATCAAATTATTATCACAACAGGTTATCCAGTAAAGTCCTTACTTTTTTAATAATCGTTGAAATTGTTGTAGAGATAAACAGTTTTATATCTTCGAGATTGAGAAAAATTAAAATATAGTTCTCACAAGAAAAACAAATTTCTCTGACAATAATTTGAAATATTAGGGACGACATATAGATAGATATTATATATAAGTTATATAGAAATCAAATACTATGATAACTGTGTAAGCATATATCAGCTCCTGTAAAAGCAAGTGTACGTAGGCACGTGAATAACTATATAATGTAACAGCTGATTTCACCCATCACCTGTAATATTGAAACAAAAACTAGTGTACAAATGTTGGGGTTATGTTTACAACTACAATCAATAATGCATGACTCACGAAGTTTTTTTTTTATATGAGTTAAAGAACTAATGTAGGCTATAATACCTTATAAGATTTACTTTGCGGTTATATAATGAATATAAATACAACCTTTTATCATCAATATATTCATTTATATAAATTTAAAGAAGAGATACCCATTCGTTTAACTTCAGAAACATTCATAAATCTTCATATAACATATAAACATAATCGATTATTAATTTCTTCATTATAATATTAATAACTTCTAAACCATTTGATATATCAATAAGAAGTAAAAAGCAAATAAAATATAATATTGTTATCTTTATTTTGATATATTTATAATAATGTATGTAAATACAAAATTTTTACAAATACGTTTTATAAGATCATATTTAAATAATCATTATAATAATTGTACACATTTAACTAGTTAAAAATCCCCTCAGCATAGTTAGGTAGACCTTAATAAAGTTTCTTGTTTTTAAATGATGTATTTCTGATGTGTACCTAATTAATCTGCCTGTGATTTTTCAATGGGCTTACTAGTTTTAAACATAAAATGGGAGCGACTAGCTCAGTTGGAAAGGCGATCGCCTTAAACAAGGGTACAATTTAACCGTTGTTTCCATTGGCGTTGGATTTTCCGTCAGTTATTAGGAAAATACTCGTCTTCAGTAGGCTAATTGGCACAAAGTACAGTTTTTAACAAAAATAAATAAACATGAGATAAAATATAGCATTTTCCCCACTAACTAAGAGAACACACACCGCAAACAATTAAGTCAAGTACTAAACATTTGTCTTTTTATTGTTATTTTATATAATATAATACATATTTTTTATTAATACTATGTTTTTAGTTATCACAAATTTCTATCATTTTGTAGGCAATCATTCAATGAGTGGAGTGATTATAAATAGTAGTTACTTTATATTCTTGGCACTTTTTAAGTTGTTACTATAGTTGGGGTGAATACTAAAGGCATAATATTTACTTGTTTTTTCCGGAATTTAGTTGTTACTATTGTTTTCGGATGAATAAAGACTAGTCGGGGTATAGGTCTTGCCACCCTATCTTGAGGCAGACCAAACTGAACTGCCTCCCGTCCTCAACCGACCCTTTTACAATCCTGAAAAGGAAAGTATGTACGACAGCTACTGGTGCTCAACTGATTAGACTGAAGCCACGGCGAACAGATTTTTGTAGATTTCGTGCAGAAGGAGACACATCTATTTTTTTTCTTCCAGGAATTTCCAGGAGGGTTATTGGTTGGAAGTAAAATAAAAGAAAAATATTGAAGTATCAGCAATACCAGGACCGAGCAATCAGAGTGATGATGAAGTCGAACTAGTGATATGCTATTTTATAATAAACATTTATATAACAAACAGTAAGAACTCACCTGAATCGGAAAAATGAAGGGATACTATTTCTATTTACACCTCCTCTAATCGCGTTTTATTCTGGTAAAAATGTAAACAAATGTTCGCTTTCGCCTTTAAATCTTAATAGTGGCTAGAGTGTTGTATGTAAATGCGCTTACGATCAAATTTTATGGCTCGAATTCCCATGAACATGGTCATGACTGGTACTAATTAAAAACCTAGCATGCTCGAATAAATACTTTAAAATAAGTGAGTAATTACTATAGGTCGTGCCAACCTAACTTAAGGCAGCCCAAACTGAACTGCTACCCGTCCGCAACCGATTCTTTTAAAATCCTATTAGCAACGCGACGTTTCCTTGATCGCCCTAGTTCAATATTAAAATAAAACTAATTATAATGCGATATACCGATTCACGATTCACGAATTCATATTAAGAACAACGGTGTAACAAACATTTATGTTTCTTTCCCATTTCGATCGGAAATCTTTTACTGTTTTAATAAAATTATTATAAACTATTTGCAAAATAAACCTAAAATTAAATACTTCCTCTCACCGTTTCGGAGCAAAGCTCGTTAAGCAGGCTAGAGACTGCCAAAGGACGCATTAAAAGATTTTTTGTTTTTATTCATGTTTGGACAATCCGGCAAATTCCTATTTTTGTAAGGTCGTCTCATTTCTTCATTCTTGTTTGATGACCTGCACCTCTTGGCAGTTTTCCCCCCGAAGTTGTAAGCACTTTTCCATAGTCGACAATCTTCTTATACGCTCCACCGTTGCTCTGCTTGTGCCTGTTAACATAGCCGTACGTTCATACAATTCCGTACTCTTTGGGTTTTCAATAAGCAGATTACCAAAAAACAGTTAACATCACAGTCCGTTGTCCACTTGTTAACGGCGCCTTCCCATGGGTGTGCATAGTAATGTACTCCTCAGCCAATATGGTTCTGACTTCGAAAACGACATCACTGACCATAACGAGTAAGTGTATTATAAAAGTGTATTATGTAAGTAAGTGTATTACATTCGCCAGGAAGTAGTTTCACACTATACGGTTTGAGGGTGCCGATTCTTGGTAAAGACATAATGCTTTGGCTGGGTAGTTTCATTAGCTGCACTGCACACTAACCCGTTCTAAAAATAAGCTTGCTTGAAGAACAATATTTCTAGTATTTATAATGGGATAATACGGTTAACCGAGTGTGCAGGTTTATAAGTTTAAAACATAGAACTTAAATGTTTAAAACAGAATTTTAATGTTTAAAACATAGAATTTGTTTGTTCAAAACATAGAATTTATATGTTTAAAACATAGAGTTTATACTTTTTATTCTTTTCAGTTTCGAATTTTTATAGAAGAGAAATATACCACTGAGCATTATACTGTCACTTTTTGTATTTTGTTTATAGTTTATAAATTTATTAAAACCGTAAATGATGTCCGATTGAAATGGTACAAAAACATAAATCTTTGTTACATCTTTGTTCTTAATATGAACTCGTGAATCATTATATATCACTTTATAGTTAGTTTTATTTTAATATTGAACTAGGACGTTCAAGGAAGCGTCGCTTCGATAATAGGATTGTAAAATGGTCGGTTGCGGACGGGAGGCAGTTCAGTTTGGGCTGCCAGTTAGGTTGGCACGACCTATAGTAAGTACTCACTTATTTTAAAGTATTTATTCCAGCATGCTAGGTTTTTAATTAGTACCAGTCATGACCATGACCATGGGAGTTCGATCCATAAAATTTTATCGTAAGCGCACTTACACACAACACTCTAGCAACTATTAAGATTTGAAGACGAAAGCGAACATTTGTTTAAATTTTTACCAGAATAAAAATTACTTACGATTAGAGGAGGCGTAAGTGGAAATATTATTCCTTCATTTCTCCGATTCAGGTGAGTACTTACTGCTTGTTTGTTATATAAATGTTTATTATAAAATAGCATATCCCTAGTTCGACTTCATCATCACTCCGATTGCTCGGTCCTGGTATTGCAGATACTTCAATATTTTTCTTTGATTTTACTTCCAACCAATAACCCTCCTGGGAGAAAAAATAGATGTGTCTCCTTCTGCAAGAAATCTTCAAACATCTGTTATCCGTAGCTTCAGTCTAATCAGTTTATCACCAGTAGCTGTAGTACCTACTTTCCTTTTCACGTTAGTTTTAATGTTATTCAGTACTTTTAAAAGTTGTCCGACTATGTTACTTAAAAGTTACGGCAGGATTTTTAAATTTTTTAAGCGAAACGGGATTATCACTTGTCATTTTTACAAACAAACTTCAATCCAATTTTGTTTTTCATCTGCTTAGAACATTCTCCTCAACAGACGTCTAGCGATACACGTAATTATGTCAGCTGTCTGGCTCAAACTGACTGACCACTGAGTGCGTAAGACTAAGGGGAGGTTGAGGAACATTTCACGTTTCAACATAAATTTTCAGGTACAAAAATGTAAGGACTAGTAACTACTACAGTTTTTTTTTATAAGGCGAAAAACCTAGGTGGTTATCATCGCCTGGATAACGAAGAGCATTCGCATAATGCTCATACGATCACACTCAGGTATAAGATTCAACTTTTAATTTATACACACTACACGATAAAATAACAACGATATCAACAATAATTACACAATAACAACTTGTAAAGAGCCCTGTTACATGACAATGAATAAAACTCTAAGTAACTACTACAGGTTAGTTAGTACTAAGGTTTTCCCCGTCTCACCTAGTAGTTACTAACATCATGCAGAAAAAGTGCTCTTCGTCAACTCATTTTTTGAAAGTGCTAATACTACCTAGCTCTAACAGTCTAGTATTTACTTATTTTATCTAGTACTAGCTGACCCGGCAATGTTTCGCTATTGCTTAATTTGAAACTTTGAAAGACTGTAATTCGTATCCCTGAGGGCCGATGTAAATTATAATGGGATTCTGCTCATTGCTTGATTTACCTAACCTAAAATTATATTCAGTTTTTGATCCAAATCAGTTGTTGATCAAAATCAGCTGTTGATCAAAATCAGCTGTTTTAAGCTTTTCATACGAACAGCTGTTTCTGATAAAGTCAAAAGAAATATTTCTTCTTCTTCCTTAAGGTTGACCTTCCATAAGATTAACATTGAAACTTTGAGGGCCACTGGAGCGTAGCCCTAGTGTCCTAGGACTTTGGTAAATGGCCTAAAACCTTCCCAGGGTTAACCTGTGTTACTATGCAAAATTTCAAAGCAATCGGATGGACGGTTTGGTAACGCATAAAGGACAAACATACAGACAAACGTACAAACAGACATACATTGAATTTTATATATATATATATAGATTTACTCTACCCCATATATATTACACCTAAACAATGTGCGCGTTGCAACGACATTTTCTCAGAGAGAATTAAATACCGAATGCTGTAGTTAAAAACAAATTCAGATGAAATGTAAAAAAATAATAATTCTGGATTCGGACTAGTTCGTTTTGGGTCGAACGAATTACTGAAATAAGTATTTGTTCTAAAATGTGGACTTTGATACATAATTTATTTAATCAAAATTCTGTTAGAACTTTTGATGAATGTTAAATTATAATGGGTTGGATTCACCTCGGTTTATATCATGGTACTTTTGTGTACGACTAGGCTGGATGTGTACCAGACACCCTAAGAATTGTCGATTCCAAAACTGTTCCATCGCTTGAACTATAAAACAAAATATATTTGAAATCTTACATGTGTTTTTTCCTATTGGATAAAGCCAAAATTAAACCTCAGCAGCACCAACTCAACGCCTTCTGTCTGAATTCCGATATTGTTTCTAACTATGTTGAAGAATAGTCAACTTATTTAAAATGTTTTAATAATTTGTAATGAAAAATATGTTCACCACAACAATTTCATAACACTAACACAATACATGTATTTTACTCCGGTGTCGTTATGGATGTTTCACTTCAAAACAGTAATCCATTACCTCGCATTCTATTTACGGCAGTAAAACTTATTTCACATAACTTCTAGAATTCTAGGAACTTAGTTCTAAGTTTACATTTGTAAGATCGGCCATAAAAGTGTCATGAGTGATAAAGCACCATGTTTGTATTACATCATCTGTCCGGCGAACGAGATGGCACGGTGACAGACTGGTTGGGAAATTCCACAATTCCCTGTTGACAGCTTGGCAACCCTGATTCACCGACTCTATGATATCATTTCTTCCAAGCCACAGCCTTGGTTTCAATTGTTTTCATCGTGTGATTCAGCTGGAGCCTTCGTAAATGTCAACAAGAGCAATTAAATTTTGTGCACTTTCTATTTTGAGTCAGATTTACTAGGAATGTTTAGACTTGTCGCTTTACGTATCTCTTATAACTGATACAAGGTGAACTATTTAGAAATTCCATACTTTATTGCATAGTAAAACTGCTGGGCACCGAATAATATAAAGTTCTTTGTTTTCGTATAACATAACATAGTTTTCCTTTTTTGATAGGATTATACCCTACCCACAGTCGCATGCTTTGTCTATGATTGTATAACATTTAATATTTCGTTGATTTTGTTGAACAAAATGGTTACAGTTTTTTCAAGCTAAAATTAATAACAACATTTATTTATGCATACAAATTTGTATATTTTGGGAGAAAAAATGTTTATTAAATAAGATCGTTGTTGTCAAGATCTCAAGTAAATCATAACAAGAAACTTTTTTAATTGAGTAGAATTGGTATCCCTGTCTTAAAGCACTCGTTATAAAAGCTTTTAACATAGTACGTAGAGAATGTGTTGTAAAGAAACTAGAAAACAAAATAAACATTTTATTAAATAATTTGTACACATATTTACAGATAAACACACTATAAGTTATACAACAATAGATCTTCATTGATTTTGGAGGAACTAAGCGAGCTATAAGATCGTGCAAAAAAATAAAATGTACAGAATAATATCCTACATATATTGTTTTATATAAAACTCTAAAAAAGTTTAATTATAATATGGAAAATCTAAAAAACATTTTACTTCTAGTCAAAATACTTGCTCCCGTTTTTTGTATTTTTTTGTCTAACGAACTCATCCGAGCGACTTTAACAACCAACGTGTGTACCAAATTTGGAACAAATCGGGCTAGAACAAATCAAATTGCTGCTAGAATGCGAACACATTTATCCATATATACAACATTTTTAATGACACCCCAAAACGTGTTCTGGAGAACAGGATCGGTGCTCATTATTAGGTCTCACCGGAAGGTGCAAATAGCTCATCTTTCCTATGGAGATTAGCTAATAAATTATAAGGCGGTTTATAAATATTGTTTTATTGCTCGAATTGTCTTCACATTGAACAGTTGACTCGCCTTAGACTTTATCAGTGAAATGCTGTGCAGTAACACCTTGCTGACTGTTATATTTGGAATTATATAATTATAAATCTTAGTATACACTTGCTGATGAGTCTACTTGTCCATAGTTTTAGCAAATTGCGATAAGTGCTAGTACGCCCTATTTAATTAGTCAGCTAACTTAACCCGCTGACTGGGGAGTTATATAGGCTACTAATAATGGCTTTGCGGACTTAACCTAATTAAAAAACGGTCAAAACTAAACTCCCTTCTCTTTGGGCATGTAATTATGCGGAATTTACCTCATGGCAACATTTGTGGCTCTAAGTCTAAGTGGACAAGGAATAAATAGACAAATACAAATAGAATGGAGTGATATATTATTTTAAAAGCTTAAATAGACGGGATTTTGAAGTAATTGTTATAAAAAACAAATGAACTAATAGCGTTTGTATTTTATATATTATACTAGCTGAATACCCGTGCTTCGCTACGGGGAATTGTTTTGCATCACTATGTTACATAATTGTAATATTTCTCCCTCATTTTCTTTCATCTTTTATTTAACGAAAGTGAATTATTACATGTACTGTATTATCAATTAATTAGTTTGGTGTGTTTTGTTCATTGGCTGAACGTCCAATAGTCTTCGTCAAGGTATGTTTGCTGAATAATTTAAATGAATTAAAAATAAAGAATTCAGAGTGAAGAGCGTCTTCTTTTTCAAGCGCTAAATCTACAGACTGGTAAATCACAGTCTTAGCTGGATGTTGTAGATCGAAAACAGATACGAATTTAATATGCGCATGCATAGATCGGGAAAGATTTGATAAGCTTTACGCATTTAAATATTTCCTTAAAATTAATAAATGCCAAATTTCAGATCTCTAGCTTTAAGGAAAGAATACCAATTAATACAGTATTTATAGTTTTTAGGGGTTGTTATCACATTTTCACCCTTTAACAGCACGTAACAAAATGTAAAACTGGTTTACTTTTTATGTGTTTTGCACGAAATACATGTACAAAATTTCAGTTTTTTAGCTTTAAGAAAAGTATAACAAACAACATTCATTTTTTAGGGGTTTTTTCAACCCTTAAAGGCAAAATATTTTAAAATTATTTCTTAGAGCGTCTCTAGTGCCTATGAGCATAAGTGTACCAAATTTCACGTTCCTCAACATTATTCAATTAATATCTATAGTTTTAGGGGTTATTACTACTTTGCAATCCGTTAGCAGAACGTTACAAAGTGTAAAACTGGTTTATTTTATATGCATCTTGTAAGAAATTAATGTACAAAATTTCAGCTCTCTAACATTCAGGAAAGTATAAAAATTAATATTAATTGTTTTAGGGGTTGTTACTACATTTCCACCCCTTAGCAGAACATGACAAAAAGTAAAACTGGTTTACTTTTTCTATGTGATTTCAAGAAATAAATATACAAAATTTAAGCTTTCTAGCTTTAAGGAAAGTAAACAAATAATATGTATAGTTTTAGGGGTTGTTTCAACCCTTTAAGGCCATATATTTTAAAATCCTTCTTAGTGCGCCTCTAGTGCCTGTGAGCAATATGTGTACCAAATTTCACGGTCCTAGTCGGTATTCAATTATTATTTATAGTTTTAAGGGTAGATACTACATTTTCACCTCTTAGCAGAACGTTACAAATTGTAAAACTGGTTTATTTCAGATCTCTAGCTTTAAGGAAAGAATGTCAATTAATATTTATGGTTTTAGGGGTTGTTTCAATCCTTAAACGCGAAATATTTCAACATTCTTTCATAGTGCACCTCTAGGGCATATGAGCAATATGTGTACCAAATTTCACGTTCCTAGGAGGTATGGTTTATGAGATTTCGTGATGAGTGAGTCAGTCAGTGGTATTTCAGCTTTATATATATAGATATGTAGTTTTTTTCAGGTATAATGTGGCACGTTGTTATGCTTTAAACAGCAAAGGACCCGTTATTTTGAGTTTAAAGTACATATTAAAAACGAAAATGTTAACCTACTTAATTTATATTACATTTAATGTACATATATATATATATATATATATATATATATATTTGAACAACGAAGCAATCACCACCATCCTAAGGTTCTAGTTATATAACTAACCCTCAACAGGCATTGAATATTATCATTATCTATTTTTCGTAAAATATAAATTGGTCACCACTATGCGTAACAGTCCAAGTACTAATAATTATATGAAACTAGTAAGCTCCGGTGAAAAATCACTGGCAGATTAATTAGATACACATTAGAAAAATAGGCTACATCATTTAACAAAATACTATTTAAAAACAACAGACTTTATCTAGGCCTACCTAACTATGCTGACGGGGATTTTTAACTCGGTAAATGAATACAATTATAAGGATTATTAAACTGTAATCCTATTTGTTAAACATTTTTATTTATATATGTCATTATACAAGGGTGCTGAAAAGTCCGGAGACACATCGGTAAGTCTTTAGTGAGTGGGTATAGAGAAAAGCCAAATTCATAAAATGTTTATAAGGCATAAAAATATATTTTTTAATGTATGGGGCAACTTTGCTCCTATATCCAAAATTGGAAATTTTGTGGGTTGCTAAAATTTTTTTAATAAGACCCCTATCGTTTACCCCTCTTTTTAAAGGTATTGATTAAAGAAAATCAACAAACCCCTACTGAAAATGGTAGTCGTTTATTTATCAATACTTTTAAAATGATAGGAGTCACACGATCCCTGTCTATACTAAACAAATTTGAGACCCTCAAAAAAAATTTCAGTTTTAAATATGAGGGAAAAGTTACCCCATACATAAAATGTAAAATTTTATTATTTCATGCCTTATAAACGTTTTATTAATTTGGCTTTTCTCTACCCATTCAATAAACATTTACAGGGGTGTCTCCAAACTTTTCAGCACCTCTGTATATTTAAAGAAAGATAAAACTATTATCTTTTCATTTCATATTGATGATCAAATGGTTTAGAAGTTATTAACGGTATACGAAGATATACGAATGTTTCCGAAGTTAAACGAATAGGTATCTCTTCTTTAAATTAGTATAAACGAATATATTGATCACAAAAGTTTGTATTTATGAACAGTTTATAACCTCAAAGCAAATCATATAACGTATTATAGCATATATTTGTTCTATAACTCAAAAAAAAAACAAATCAACTTCAAAATAAATTTTAATGATTGAAGTCGTAAACATAACCCCAAAGTATAATCTACGCTGGGTTTTGTTAATTATTGCAGATGATGGTTGAAATCAGCTGTTATTACTCAGGTACGTATGTATGTACGTACGGACGTACATTCGCTTTTATAGGAGTTGATGATGTTTGCAATTTTGAAACGTCTAGAAATTAAAATGTTATTGTAAAATATTGACTCAGTTTCTGATAATATGTACAACAAAATAATATCCTAATAAACTGATATTTAATAACAATAGATATTTACGAAGTCTTTAAAATTAACTAAAAATTATAAACAAAACAACACCATAAAAACATTCTTCCTCGCCAGAGAATTTCAGAGAAAAGTGAATCACTAAGGGTTTTAAAATAACAATACACAAAACCCACTTTCTTCACATGTTGTGTAATTTGTTTTATATATTCAGTAGTGGAACCGGCAATGCTCGCTATTGCTAGATTTAATTTAAGGGTAATTATTCTATTTCATTACTTTGACTTAAGTAATCGAATGCAAATGTTATTTTTTTTATATTCATTAAGAATAATATTCAATAATTTTAGCTTTATTATTTGTAGGAATTTAGTGCAATTTATTTGTATGTTATATGTATAGTTACCCCATTTAAATGCATTTGTCTCTAGTGACCATATTCTGTAAAAACTCCTGGTACTTATATGTGTAAATTGTGAAATTAGTTGAATAGTTTTTGAGAATATAGAAAAGTAAGTATATGGATTAATATTTAATTTTAAGTGTAGTTATTCCATTTCATTTCGTTGACTTAAGTAATCAAATTGCAAAAGGTTTTGTGTCTTGTAAAAATAATATTACATAATTTTATTTTTATAGCTTGTATGAAGTTAATTTAATTTAAATTTATTGTATAGGGGTTGTACAGACTGTAGTAATTGTATAGATACTGTATTCTTAATTTTGTTTTAACGTGCTTTTACATAATGCATTCCCCTAAAACCGTATTTGTAAAAATCTCCATTTAAATCATAGATATATCTAAACGATCTTTTCTAAATTAATCAAGGATAAAATCTTACACATACATTAGCACAGGATTTGGTTAAAAATGTTTACCAAAATAATTTGTTTAAAAAAAGCATAAATCGTGATTATGTCTTATTTTAACGACCAGAAACCATCATTACAATCATCTTTAAAACTACTTTCTCTGACGTTTCCTCGTTCTAGTAACATATTCCATTGAAGTTGAATAACAACAATTTATATTTTCATTATACATTAAACACTAATCTGATGATTATTAATCGATCTTCCCAGCTGATGGTGTCAAATTACAAGATGGCGAACAGCACAAATTAACCTTTACAGGTGACTATCAAAGTCACATAATCGGTTATGCAATTTCTGCTCATCTTTCATCACATATCACCTTTGCAATTCTTGACTCATGTCTAATGTATTTTTAATAATGATAAAAGTTTACTCACAACCTAGATAAGAATTTTGTAAGTTTATTAAATTGATTTTAAAAAATATATTAAATCACTATTGAAACAAATTAGTAATTTGTCAGTAAAAATTTATATTTTTTTTTGACAAGCGATTATGCTCAATCTCTTTCTTTAGGTACTGTATTTAAATAACAGTATTTTTAGTTTTTACTACGTTAAAATAAATCTTATTGTAAAAAATAAAAAATACAATTATGTTTGCTGCAGCGTACCAACTTGGCCGTGTAGCCTCGGATCAGAAGATGCAAACGTCGATTTGAACCGGGTCCTTTTTTGGTATTTTTCGTTTTTATCGATTTTGAGGGAATCAAGCGAGCTTTAAGGTCTTATAAAAAAACAGAATCTGCAGAAAAGTATCCTAGATTTATGTGTTTAGATAAAACCTTAAAAAAAGGTTTCAATGTAGTACGAAAAATCTCAAAACATTGTTACTTCCGGTCAAAAAACACGCTTCCGTTTGTTGGATTTTTTTAGTGAACGAACTCGTCCGGACGACCTAGGCACCCAACGTGTGTATCAAATTTGGATAAAATCGGACTTCAATTGCGGCCGATAGAGTGCGAACATTTATATACATAATAATTTTAATGACATCACAAAACGTGTTCTGGGGACCATGCTCGGTGCCCATTTATTATTCCCAACCTTAGGTCTTTCATAAGGGCCACTGCATAGCTCATCTTTCGTATGGAAATTCGGTAATAAATAAAGATATAAGTAACCTGTTTTGTCCTTTTCAAATACTTGAAATCAAAGGGCGACTTCAAGATTGGAAAAGAACAAATCAGGCAATGTATGCCTATAATGTAAACAACTAATTAATTATTATAACCTTCAACCCGTGGGCTACATGGGATATTATGTTAAAAAAAAACCAGTTGCAAAATGTAGTGATACATTTTATGCAATTGAAAATTTGCACTAACGTTTTTGAAAAAAATCAAACACAATTTTTGAATAATAAGATATTTTATGGTGAAATACTTTTTTACAAACATCACGAATCTTATCGCCAAAAGCTTCTCTTTACTTTTAAATAAATTTGAAATATAAATTTTAAACTTATTTAAACAAAAGTTTGTAGTTTTAAAATGTTTTTGTGGTATTTTTAATCTGTTGTTTTACGATTAATTGCAAACAAAATCTGTTAAAGTCAGTTGCCTTGAGGTAAGGGAAGGGTGGGGGGGGAATGGGCGGGAGTGTCAATATCGTTAAAAGGCAATCCAAGTGCACTGTCATCATTTCCCTTATCGATTCAATGAGACAAATTTGGAATTGTGTTCTATAGAGACATTGTTTTCTACGTAGAAATAGTAAAACAGTTTTTTCGGGAAAACAAACTTTTACGCAAGCGAAGGTTTTACTATAGCGGTTAATTGTGAGTAATAATTATCATGATGTATATCCTTGTAGTAATGAAATTACCTAAACATTGGAGCTTTAAAATGTAATTTCAAATAACTAATAGACTTAAAATGCAGAAACTGTGGATTATTCTAGACAAATAACCATGGTAGGGAATTGCTGTGCTGGAAAAAGTGTAATGCCGTTAAGAGAAAGTTGTCATGAGCATATTGCATTTAGACCAACTTTACTGCTTGCTGTACAATCAAATGGCTTAAGACAACCATTGTCCGTTGTACGACTCTGTATATTCTTTACAGGTTTAGATTGTATAACCTTGTCCTTGAAGGCCGTTAGGAAGCAGAAGGTGTTTGTTACGTAACAGCAATAAATAAAAATTATTTAATTATTTACAAAACAAGATGGGTTTAAAATACTAAAAGTCTTGGAGTACCTACAAATTGTTATTTTAGAGTCTCAAAGTCAATGAAGTGGTCGGTTTACCAGGAAAGAAGGACTTACCTATAGGATTTACCTATACTACACACTGCCTCCAAGTATTGTTGTCTTAGGAGATAATCAAAACATAAAGAGCTGAATGATGAAGCAGAAAGAAATTTGAAAATAGGAAAGTATGCCGATTACGTACAGTATTATTGGAATACACAAGTTCCCAGGGATCTCAACAATTATGAACAATAGAATTAATATGAAATTTGCACGATTGTTTCAAAAGTAAGAAAAGGTTATCATTGTGAAGAATGAATCGCAGAGCATACTGGAAAAAAGTAAATGAACCAGGTTTTAATCTGGAAGAAATGAATATGATGGAAGCGTAACACAATGCAAACCAAAATATATTTCAGTTCTGTTTTACGTACAATGTAGAATTCAACAGAGAAATGGAATAAATGAGGAAAAGGAATTCCGATAAAATGTTTTCCTAGAAGCGAAGCGTTTTATTTAAAAATTTACCAACACACAACTATTCATCTTTAAAACCTGAGATATTATCCATGTGTAAAAAAAAAACATTTCAAAACTTTAGTAAATATCGCACTCTATGTTTACATTGAATTTCATGAAATAACAACAAATATTCTTAAAAACGTTCAAAACAATCAAACACAATTGAAAAGAAATGTTTGTTATAATTTACTAGTTCAAAAAATGGTTCTGTGCTTTGTTTTAATAAAACAAAACTCCAATCTCTATGTATAAAAAACGAATGCTTCTTTGTTGATTTGTCCTCCATAGACTCAAAACCTATTAAAACATTTCACATGTAAACCACATTAAATGTTAGACGTTACAATTACTACAGTCCAAAGAGTTGAAATGGTGTAGCAACTTCATAAATAAATTTAAATTGAACCAACTTCCTACAAGCTGTAAAACTCAAACTGTGCAATAGTATTCTTAAGTAATACAAGAAACAATTTACAATTACATTACTTAAGTCAAAGTGATGAAATATGATAACTGACATTAAAATTAAATAGTCGTTTATACACTTACATTTTATATATGCTAAAAAACTACTAAAATAATTTCACAGTTTAAATTAATACCAGGATTTTTAGAGAATATACAATGTAACTGCAATCAAAGATATTAAAATTGGATAGCTACCCTACACAAAAAAAAATTGCACTAACTTCATACAAGCTATAATAAAGGGTAAATGTGTGTATACATTTACATATCTTAAGAGATATACAAAACCATTTGTAATTCGATTACTTAAGTTGAGGAAATAAAAATGGTATAACTACCATTCAAATTAAATAATAATTAAAATGGGATGGCTACCCATACAAAATACATTGCACTATCATTAAACACCCATATGTTTGATCCACGCTCTACCACCTGCTTCAATCATAAGAATCTTACTTTAACCACAAATCATTTCAAAGTTAATTTGTCATTACACTCACTGTATCGTGATTGTTAATTTAATCCAAGTATATATTTATATACCAAAATCAAGCAATAGCGAAGCAGTGAAGGGTCCACACTAGTAAAGAATAATTTGGTTAACTATAGTCATTCCATATTACACAAAGTTGTATGGGTATAAATATTAACCTAAACCTAAAATTAACTCAGTTGCGGAAATAGTTGCTGATCCTCAACATCATTTATCCCATCTTTGTAACAGATGATGACACTTTGAGAAGCTCGGTGACGAATGGTATAAGAATAAAAACATAAAATACTATTCAAGTAATTATATTTAATATTTTAATACTAATATTAATATTTAACTTCAAATTAAACTTACATATAGGTAAATAAATTAAAATATATCCTCTAATATCATTAATAAACTAGATACGTACTCTCTCGAACAAAGATGTCATATAGCCTTACTATGTTTGGGTTGTTTTCTGAATTTAATAGTCTACACCTTATCATGACAAATTCTGTACTCTTTGTGTTCCTTACATCAACTATGTTTAAATTAATATCTTACTAACATTTTTTTCCTAAATGAGTCTTATTAATTAATTTCTTACTAAAGTCTGAGACAATGTGCATTGCTCTCGAAACAATCTCATTACGAAAGGTCCTTGGATGTGTTAATGCATCTTAAAGACACGACGCAGAAAGGAAAGGAGCAAAGCAAACCAGTTCCCAAGACAGTTCCTGGATCTGTTGACCGGGAAGACCGCTTTTAAAACAATTAGTAGACACAATAGGACAATAGAAGAAATTAGCTCTGTTACTTTGCCCGCAGTGAAACCGGACTGAAAGTTCTTCAAATTCTTAGTTATGAAAACAAGAACGGAGGAAACATTACTTTGCGATAAAACGTAAAGCCCACGTGTTTAAGGCCGATTCAATTTTATCAAAAACGGCTGTAACGATTTTGATAAAATTGGGCTTATTTGTAGCCTTTAATGTACCCTACCATATGCAAAAAAACCGCATCTTTCTAAAAATTCTCGTTTAGCTAATAATAATATTTATTAGTTAATCTGCTAGTTCAAAATCACATCTCCTACCCCTCCTACAATTATGAATCTGTTTAATAATTTAAATATGTTTGTGAGAAAGTATGTGCCAGTTCCTGGTACCGTTTATTTTATAATAACAAAAAACAAGTTTTTAACCGAAGAATATTATTTTTTCTCTGAATGTGTAATCAATTTAAAAATGTAATAACAGTGTAAGGAAGAATGTAAAGGAAAGAGAAAGGTTACACAAATGGAGAATCAATTATGTATTGAAACAATAATTCAATTTATAGTTGAAGGACATTGGAAGGTTCATTCATTTAAAAATCATGAAAGAAGAGAGAGGTATGTCAAACATTAAGCCAAAGTTAAACATTCCTCCACTGCGTTACCTTAGTGCGATATTACTGCAGTAGACCTACAAATGTACAACTGAATGTTCTATTAGACCTTCAAAATTTAGTGTTCTATTAGATCTTCAAAATACAGGATTTTGTCACAGCTGGAATATTTCTCCTGCCATGAAATCGCTGTGCTGTTCAGTAGACGTAGTAATAATTTATATACTTAGGATGATATTAAAAATGTATATACAGTTTTCGGTGGGACTACGGAATATAGATTATTTTATTTGTTTTAGTGTTGGTTGGCCTATAAAAGCTAATAATAAATAACCGTAAAAGAAAAAAATAAGTTTCATTAGGTGTAATTGTATCGGCTACCGCAGGCCAACCATCCAATGTATGTACAAGGACCAACCTTTTCCAAATAAATAGGTCATGAAGATATGTTAAACATATTTTTAATAAGGTTTGATGAATCTTTTTTTGCGAGAAAACTGTTTTGAATAATAGAGAAATTTATTTTAAATACTTGTATTATGTTGATACTAGTAAGCCCCGTGATCAAAGACAGATTAATTAGATACACATCAGAAATACATAATTTAAAAACAACAGACTTTATCTAGGCCTATTTTGTTGACGGGGATTTTAACTCGGTAAATGTGTACAATTATAAAACTGTATTCCTATTTGTTAAAATTGTGTGTTTATATTCATTATTATATATCTAAATAACCATACAAATATTATCTTTTCATTGCTTTCTAACTTGAAATTGATAGATCAAATGATTTAGAAGTTATTATTTTAATACTATAATGAAGGAATTAATAATCGAATATGTTTACAAGTTGTACGAAGATGTACTAATATTTACGAAGTTTAATGAATATTTATCTCTTCTTTAAATTTGTACATACGAATATATTGATAGTAAAAGGTTGTATTTACATTCATTGTATAACCTCAAAGCTAATCTTATAAGGTATTACAGCCTGCATTCGTTTTATAACTCATACGTTATTTTAAGAAAATTAATTTCACAATTGATTGAAGTTTTAAACATAACTCCAAAGTATAATCTTCGCTAGGTTTTTTTTAAGAATTACAGATGATGTGTATAAGTTTTAACGGTTTAAAAGTTTTGGATTTGATTTGATTAGATTATTAGCCCCATTCTATGTACAAATAGCACTGCTGCAGTAAACATTTTGAGTTGTCACATAGTCACAACATACATATTGCAAATGATACTCATAATTTACATATAACACAAATATAATACAAGTAATATAAATAAGACGTACGTAACTATATAAACTATTTCATAACGATCGTACAATAAACATAAAACCATATATATAATCTATTTAAAGCCTAAGGTACTCCTGCACGGAGTAAAATGCCCGCTTTACAAAGAAAGCCTTTAGTGCAAGGCACTTTCTTTATATTGTCTGGCAACCTGTTGTACAATTTGATACCAGAATAGCGCACCATGTCCTAGAACATATTTAATCTTCTGGGTATTGAAGCATTTGCCGTATCATGGAATATCCATGCTTGCACTGATCGACACCTGTATAATTGCTAAAAAAAAAAAAAATACATTCAGGATATATATACAGGGAAGAGTTGAAAATTGTAATTTTGTAAATGAATTTATACAAGATTGCCTACCTTTTAAAATACAAATTATTCTTTATACAAACCACAATTTAATAGCATAAGTAAATACGCACACAAACTTATATCTTACGCCTCTAATAAAATTTACAGCTAGAAAGTTAAAGCAATTACTCGTTTCACAACATTTATGTACTGAGTTTAGCTTTCCTACGGAAGTCGTGGTCAGAAAAGTCAAAGTTAAGTGAAGAGTGTGTTGGAATAATGAACGTTGTAACAATTAAAATGACTAAATGCTAAGGAACTCAGTCGGTTAATGCCACAATGCCTCAAGAAGAGTTAATATTATAATGAGAAATTACAAAATAATAAACTGAAAGGTCAGGATTATGTAACTGGAAATACAACAATGGTGAACAAGTGTTTGGCTGAGTCTATATAACTAAGTGAAATCTAAAAAACTGAAAGGATTATAAGTGTTGAAAAGTTAAGATCAAGTATTGATTTTGTTTCTGTTATTAGTTAATTGCAACATTTTACCAATTACTTGAGTAAAACTTTAAGTTAGCTGACTTCAAACAGTATAATATTGTAATTTTGGTAAAAGACTTGTGATTTGACTATCATGATCGATGATTACTCCAGAACTAAATTAAAGATCTAGGCAACAAATTGTGAACAATAAGTTCATAAATTGCGTGAAATGTTGAATCAAAATAAAAACTAATCCAATAGGATGGTTTTAATTTTGAAAGCATTCTACTTAGCAATAGTGTTTGGCCTATAATATTATTTTACTAGGCTGGCATATGGATATTATTTAAGAAGGCTGACCTTTGATATTACTTGAGAAAGCTGGCCTATGATATTATTTGAGAAGGTTGGCCTTTGATATTACTCGATAAGGTAATATCAATATTACTTGATATGATATTACGTTGGTAAAGCGCACTAGCGCGACTAGAATATCGTTTGTATTTCGTTTTTACTAATGCCGGTCTTATTTCTAGTTTCCACCATGTGCGCACGACATTTAAATTTTCAGAAAGCTCCTACTTACAGAAGGTAACAAAATTCGCCCCAATGTTTTACTGCTATAAAAAGACTAGCTTAAATCATGATTTTTAACTTGTTTATAAGCAAATAAATTTAATAAAAATGTTTAATTTACAATTTGTGTCACCTACGAATTATAATGTAGATGTTCATGAACTATTTCCATTCAAATTACAAAAGATTGTCTTCAAAATTTAATGAAAGATAAGTTATATTGAAGAGGACTGTTTCGTCCTGGTATTGTAAATGTTCTCAAGACGTACTTTCCATGGAAACCAAAGTTATTCAAACCGAACTAGTATAAATAGGAATTTCAGCAACAAAATAAATAAATAAAACAGTCGTGGGACTACCGACAGAAGTGAAAACTGTCATGAATATAAATCGTTGGTTATATTGGTTTAATATGAAATTTGATCTTTATTTTTATCTTGTCCCATTTAAAATTGAAATACATAAAATAAAAAAATAACATAAACATTATTATCTATGGTCAAATAATAATAAAAAAACATAATTATACTGTTTTATACTGTTAGACCTGTACTGAAATAACGCACGTTTCTTTAATGCATTTACCTGAATTACCATAACAACCAAGTTAGCAAAACATGAGAAAGCAACCATTTCAGAGGTATTACCAACTAAACTATTTTAACACAACTTTTATAGTTTTGTAAACCGATGAGAAAAGACCAACAAAAGTTTAGTGTCCGTCTACGAAGTTCGATATTTTTGTATAATAGAAAAGAATATTTAAGGATTGAGACGATTATCATAAAGAAACAACGACTTGTAATATTCATTGAAGTTGTGAAAAGTTGTAGATGAAATAATTTAATAAATTATATTTTTAACTTTAAAAAAAAACTTATTTCCTTGCATATTTATAAAAATTTTCACTAGTATTTCCAATATCTAAAAATGTTGAAATTGGATCATCGTCTAAAATAGAAACAGAATGGAATGTTGAATGGATAAAAATAAGGTGTTGGGAAGTTTACTTAGTTGAAGAAGATGTAAGATTTTTTAAATCGACTATATACAAAAACGATTTTAAAAGTTAAGAAATATTTAAAACTTTCTTCGCTAACCCCTTTTTATAGACTTATTGTTGCGGTATGTTGAAACGTTTAAAATAACAACACAATTTAGTTATAAATTAAATTTTCCAACACGAAAATGTTTTAAATCAAAAGTCGTGTCGCGTGGCCGGAACTATAAACACGTGTGCCGAGAAAGTCGATTATTAGTTTTACCGGCTTTGTCAATAATCGATAGTTCGGTCAAACTGTGATTAATTGAATCGCTTCACCTTCGGGAAAGTTCGACTATCGAACAATAGCAAGAGAAAACATGTACCACAGTGAGATTCAAACTCTGTTTTCAAGTTTAGCGTTTGCAAATGTTTTATAACCCATTCAAGCTTTATTTGATTACGTATAATATAATAGGATCGGTTGTGTTACAAAGAAATATTTGCTATTTCACTTTAGGAATTATTCTTTGAAGAATATTCACCGTAGATTAGATTAGAGTACAATGAAGCACACGTTCTAGAGGTGATGAGCCCCTGCATGTTTGACAAGCCAACAATATCCCATCCTCCACACAAATATTTTATAATTTCTGTAAAATAAAGTTATGGGAGTAATCATAACATTAAAGCTAAAATAATATCACATATCTGAGGAAATTATTAAATGTGTAGAAAAAGATCAATAAGAACCAGCTTGAAGAAGGCTTACTTTTAAAACAAATCCCTATTAAAAACAATCTAAACATGTAAATTAACTATTTCAAAGTATGAAATCAGCTGTTAATTGAAGTGAAATGAAAGTTATCCTTCTTGACACAGTTTGCATGTTTTTGAGTTACCAGTTGATTATTGTACTACCTCTGAAAATCATTTATCAGCTGATGGCTAGCCTATGTAGTGAAAATTGACAAACATTTTAAATGAGTTTTATAGTGGGAAAATTGTCTCATTAGGAATTATTTTGGAATGTACTCAAGACGTCATTTCTATCAAAACCAAAGTTTTTAAAATCAATCCAGTATAAATAGGAATTTCAGTAAAAACAAATATATAAATAAAGTAGTCGTTTGACTGTCAGTAGTGGAAACAGAAGTGAAAACTGATATGAATATAAATTGTTGGTTATATTGGTTTAATATGAAATTAGATATTATTTTTATTTTGTCCCATTTAAAATTGAAATATAAAAAAATTTAAAAAACATAAACATAATTGTCTATAGTTAAATAATAACAACAAAATATAATTTTAAGTTAGGCCTGTTCCAAAAAAACACACGATGCTGCAACGTTGTTAGCAACGTTTTGAAACTTGTAATAAATGTAGCAAATTTAGATTTAAAAAAATGATAAAGCTCTATGTCCATTTTAGAGGTACACTAGTTACTAATTTAAATTACCAAGTAAACTATTGTAACACATCTTACAAAATGACGCAATGACCATTTATTTTTTTCATCTGTAGCGTGACGTGACTAAACCCAGGCAGCTATAGAGTTAAACCTTTGAATTTACCACTGCCTATTTTATTTCGTCGATTTCTTCTTCTTTCAAGATCAGCTGTTATATTAAACTTCTGGTGTTCGAGTGTATATTAGCACGAGTGCGTAAACCAATGAAGAAGAAGAAATCATCGACGAAATCAAAACTGCAAAGCCTCTCACGTATCTGGAGTTCGTATATTTTACCTCATACAAAACTAATAGATTCAGTCACGTGAATGGGCTTCTCCACAAGGACGCCCGGAAGAGACACGAGGGATTATTAAAGATCAAATAGCTTTGTTTATTACTGCTATTTTTTGTTCTTGGCTTATACTGGTCAGTTTTAGGGTTTTCAACTCCACCTTTAGATTTTAAAATCAAGTTATTTCTGAAATTAAATTAGCCTAGAAAGCATTTATAATATTATCAGGAGCAGTAACTTGTCCATTATTATTAGTACCAGGAGACCGAGCTAAAGCTCGATTATAAGCAGGGCCTAGTTCGCTCACGTCAATAACTATTATTGAAAATTTCCGTGAACATCGTTTAGGTTAGTCCTATAACATTAAACAACTAAATAAAGGGTATGTTTATTTAGCAGAAGTATTCGTTGCCATGGTAACTATAAATAGATACAACATTTGGCTTACCTCTAATAAAATACAGTTTAAAAGAAAACAGATGATTATTGTAATGACATTGAAAACATTTGCATCAGCTGTGCTTTTTATTGTTTAAAATGGACAAATTTCACTTTTTAATTTAATTAAAAGACGTAGAAAACGAATTTTCCCAGACTGGTGACCAATTCCAATAGATTTCTCCTGGCCAAAAGCCTCATATAAAATCAAAAAATCAAAAATCCTTAGACGGAGATTCCAGATCCATTTAGCAGACAGACAATTATCTCTCGCTTTAGAAGATAAGATTTTTTAAACCATCATGCATTTGAGGATAAAATCGTTCATTTGGGCTTCATTGTTAGCTAAATTGTACAGTTTTGTAATGTTTTGAAAGCTATTGTTATTTCAGCTTTAAATTATGAGCTTGCAATAACGTTAATGTGCCTTACGTGTTTTCTTATTTCATTAATTTTGATTCGTGTAATTACAAACAATCCATGACTTACTGTAAAAAGAGGTAAACAAAATGAAAGATCGATATAGCTCTTATGAAACGTCACAATACATACAAAAATATATTTTTAGCGAATTTCCATTGAAAATATGAGCTACTGCAGTGACGATTACGGTCCTTAGAACACTTTAGAGTTGTCGTTAAAATTTGTATATGTAGATTTATGTGTTCATACATGTACTATAAAGGGCGCATTTTACGTCCGATTTGGTAGATATGTTGGTTTTCTAAGTTGCTCGAACGAGTTCGTTAGCCAAAAAATCAAACAACCTTAAGCGCGTTTTTTGAAAGAAAGTAAATTTTTTAACGATTTTTGTTACTAGATGAAACTTGGGGGGTTTAACTAAAACCATAAATAAAGGAGATTATTTTGGACATTTGTTTTTACACGACCTTATGCCCTTCTGGTTCCCCTCCAAACAGATCAAAACGTAAAATACCATATAAGTACGCGGTTCAAATCCACGTGGGGACTTACCTTCTGATCCGAGTCCGGGGTGGAAACTCGCGAAGCGATTTTGGGCGCTTTGAATGGAATTAGGTGAAAATAAATTCTACAAATCTATTTCGTACACGCTGACAGCTATTCAGCACCTTCATAAGTAGACCAATATAGTCAAATAGTTGGTGGAAACCCTAATACATATAAACTCAATTTTGAAAATTCGCTCAACTCAAGTCAGCTGTTCAGCTGCGTGATTGAATTATTTTAAAGATTGAATCAACTGATATGAATAATGTTCGATAACATTATAATATAAATCAGTTTCACATATTCTGAATTTAGCTTGAATTTCTTTAATGAAAACTGGTTGTGTATCGCCTTATTTTCAAATGCAATACAACGATAAATTTATAGTCAAAAACCATCTTCTTTTGTTTAGAAGTTACAGTCTGTTCAAGTTTGAATAGTGAATGAAATTGATACATGTAAATCTACTCCTATAAAACGAAGTGAACGAGCGTACGTGGAGTAAAATTTAATATAACAGCTGATTTCACCCATCATCTGTAAACCCAGTGTATATTATAGTTTGAGGTTATGTTTACAACTTCAATCGTTATAATTTCTTGTGAAGTTGATTTTTTTAAATATGAGTTATAGAACTAATGTATGTTATTATTATACGTTATAATATTTGCTTTGAGGTTATAAACTGTATATAAATACAACCTTTTATCATCGAATATTCTTTTATACAAATTTAAAGAAGAAATATATATTTTAACTTAATAATATAACAGCTGATTTGACCCATCATCTGTAATACGCAAACAAAACCTAGCGTAGATTATACTTTGGGGTTATATTTACACCTTCAATCAATAATATAGACAGTAATATTCATAACTTCTAAATCATTTGATCTATCAATTGGGAATAAAAGGCAATTCAAAGATAATATTTTTTATCTTTCTTTAAATATATATAATAATACACATAAACACAAAATCTTAACAAATATTCCTACAGTTTTATAGTCCTTATAATTATTGTACACATTTACCGAATTAAAAATCCCCGTCTGCAGAGTTAGGTAGGCCTAGATAAAGTGTGTTGTTTAAATAGTATTTTGTATAAATGATGTATTTCTGATGTGTATCTAATTAATCCGTCTGTGATTTTTCACGGGGATTTACTATTTTCTTATAACGTATCGTTTCTCTGATAAGGCAACCTTATTTTTAATGTTACTTAATAGAGATTGTAGGTTCAACCAAACTCCATTTAGAATGAAACAAGGCCATAGTATTAAATGTTTTGCCTGTTGTTTGATTGACTATACGTTATTAGCGGGAAAAGATTTTTAAATTTCAATCATGTATTTCAATAGTTTGCATTTGCCACGGTGATTTACTATCGAATTTTATCTGATTTTTACTCCCCATAGCAAACAGAGGATAAGTTTATAGTGTGTATTTATGTGTCTATGTGTCTGTGTATCTGTGTGTCTGTGTACCTCTGTATCTCTGTGTCTGTGTATTTGTTTATCTGTCTGTGGCATCGTAGCACCCAAACAGATGAACCGATTTTGATTTAGTTTTTTTAATGTGAATTGGTTGAGAGTGTTCTTAGATATGATTCAAGAAAATCTGTTCAGTTTTAAAAAATTTGAATTTATTTGTTGTGGGACAGTTTGCAAGATTCGGTATTCTGTTTTGACACCTGTTTCGAGAGCTTCGCATGAAGTAACTACCTACTATTTTTAGCCCAATACAAGCACTTTAAATTTCTTGAGGGCGAATTTGGGTCACTAAATTAGATTAACATTCTATATATAGACATCGTTAAACAAGGTGAGTGGTATTATTTCTGAACTATACTAAAATTTGAATATGAAAAATCTAACTTCTACAGTGCCTGTTTGTACAAATTATCTGTATTAGATTTGTATAAAGTCTACCCTTAGTAAAAGGGTTGAGTAGCTTCGAGGTTAAGTTTCGTAATCTCCTTTCGCCAGTGACGTCACTCCGATACAAATCATCTCATGACACGATTCCCATCCTCACAGAATATATGTCACTCACACATTAGCTCCATGACTGCTATCGGTGTAGTCTTGTTAGGCCCGTGAAGTTTCTCCTGGAAAACCAGGGCAGATCAAATCTCGTGCTCTTAATCAGAAGTTCTCAACGTAAACTCGATAATCTTTATACATTAGTCGGCTTAGTAAATCAACATGAGCAGTAAATGAGACTCTTATAGAAATTAGTAGCCTACACACTAATTGCAACAGTAGTACACATACATTTCTTTCAACGTAGTTCAGATAAGATTATTTATTTAAAAGAGATTCCTGACAAATGGATAAGACTATTTTTTTAATGTGTAGATAAATCCATAACCCTGGTCAAATTTCTTCAAACAAAATACATTATAGTAGAAATTCAATTCATAAAGGCCAGAATTATTGTCGGAACTGGAAAATCTAATACAAACTTTACAACGAGTTTGAGCTTGGGTCAAGCTTTAAAATTACATACATATCAGAGCACATTTGAAATACTGGATTTTACTTAATTTCTCCTTTATTTTTTAAGTAAAACATCTAATTATGAAATGAACACTTTTGTTACATCATTTTGAAAGTAAACAATATATCTTTATATATGTAATTCTTCTGTTTCCTGTGTGTCACTGAACGCCTATTAAACGGTTGCACCAATTTTGATGAATTTTGGTGTGTGTTTGGACTCTGGATGGTTTAGATTCACAATTGGACCTCGTAGGTGGCGCTGCGATCTGGTTCTAGGAATTTTTCCTCTTCTATATATAATGTGTCCTCTACAGACTCAAAAACTATTTGATAGATTTCGCTAAAAAAAGTCACACTTCATCCACATCATTGCCAGAATTGTTTAGTCGTTACGATTACTACAGTCTAAGGGGTTGAAATGGAATTGCTTACCCTATATAATAAATTTAAATTAAACTAACTTCATACAAGCTATTAATCTAAAATTATGTAATATTATTTTTAAGGAATGTACAAAGCTGTTTGCAATTTAATTACTTAAGTCAAAGGGATGAAATGGAATAACTGCCCTTAAAATTAAATAACAATCCACTTACTTTTTCTATATTCTCAAAACTACTCAACTAATTTTACTAAAATTTCACAATTTATAAATATTAGTAGCAGGATGTTTTTAGAGAATATTTTCACTACAAACAAAACGATTTAAATGGGGTAGCTACCCCTATACAATCAAAATAAATTGCACTAAATTCCTATAAACTAAAATCTAAAATTATTTTACATCCTTAATTAAAGGAGATCCTTAATATAATTTTAATTATATTTAAAAATTTTTATGCTTAATTGATATTTGTAATTCGATTTCTTATGTCAAAAGGATAAAATTGAATAACTACCCTTAAAATTAAATAATAATCCACTTAATTTTTTTATATTCTCAAAACTATTCAACTAATTTGACTAATATTTCACAATTTACACATTTTAGTTCAAGGATTTTTTTACAGAATATCGTCACTACAAGCAAAACGATTTAAATGGGGTAGCTACCCCTATATAATCAAAATAAATTGCTCCAAATTCCCATAAAATACAAATCTAAAATTATTTAATATTATTCTTAATTGATATTTGCAATTCGATTTCTTATGTCAAAGGGATGAATAATGGGATAACCATCCTTAAAATTAAATCAAGCAAAGCGAAGTATTTTGCCAAGTCCATTAGTATATATATAAATCTTAGATTTTATTTTGAGGTTCTATTATAAATTAAATCTACGATGGATTCAGTTTCTGAATAACTCAATTCTCAACGATACAGCAGCCAACAAAACATCCACCACAGTGTCATAGTCTGCGATGTTGCAGTGCGAGTCAGGTTAGGTTAGCTACTTTTTCCATTCATAATTTACACTTTCTATCCTTTTGCGTTTCTGATATTAAATTGGCTAAATTTAAGATACGAATCCCTGACGCGCAAATAACAAAGCCATCCTGTATACGCAAATGGTGTGGGTACTTTAAAGTATAAATTTTAAAACATTAAACACGGTTTGAAACAAAACATTTTAAATGAAAGAGGTTAAATCAATGAGATAGTTTAGTTTTAATTTTGATAATCCAGGTCTTCTAGTTGTGAAGAGAATGTGTCAGTATTTGATCGCTTTTAAGTAAACTCAACTCTTAGGCCAGTCGGTAGGGGTAAATTTAGACCAAAATTTCCAGTAATTTACAATACGGTTGATTTTTTTTATAAGTACATTAAAGTATGTAGATTTAAAATAAAGTTTACCAGTCTATCGATTACCCAAAGTCGAAAAAAAATCGATTATCATTTTTTTTTCGATTATCCTTAATATTTCGAGCTGGGATAAAGATAGAGAAAAATAAAAATACCACCGTATAGGGGAGGTATTTTTCAACAAAAAATGTCACATGTATTTATTTCGTCCGAGCAATGGTTTGTCTGGGAAAAATTCGATAGTGAAAGTATGTATTTTTCAGCAGGGGAAATCACTAAAAGGGGGAAATCTCATTCATATATGAAGCGTTGGCTCATTCTAAATTGGCCAAATTTTAATATATCGAATTGAAACTTGACATAGGAGTTAAAATATATATTTTAAACATTTATGCTGAGTCTCAGCTTGTTATCTTGAAAATTACCCGATCTAGATCCACTTGACTTATCAATGGATTTCTCGATTTTAGGAGTACCGGACCCACCAATTCATTTTAAACAGCTCCAGTTTAGAAAATTTTCAAAATATCAACCTGAAAGTTTTTTTACAAGTTAAATATATAGACTCAAACAAGATGAAGGAGTATAAACTTTTTATTATTTACTTTTCAAAGCACAAGTAACTTAAAAAAGTATTTTTTTTAACCATTCAAGATAATAATTAAATACGTTTATTGTTGGTAAAGTAATCAGATGTTTGCTCTAATATATCCATTAACAACTAATTTTAAACTTTAAAACTATTATTTATATTTATAACTTTTAGGTTACGTTTTGTATAAGTGTAGACCTGAGCCTTGATGGTTGTTTTAACCTTTATTATAACTTATAAAATATACGAAATAATTTGATTTGGACATTTAACATTATTTACAAACTTAGCTGTGTTGTTGTTATTATTAATCCTAATGTTGGGTTGGCGTGCGGAACACGCAGGAGTCTTCCCTAGTCTATACATATAAATAAAATTGAAGTGTCTGTCTGTGATTTCAAAATATAAGCTTTTTTAAGCTCATATGGTTATTCACACATTACCAAAACCTAAATACACATTTTTTGTCTGTCTGTTTGTTTGTTTGGGCGAGATAATCTCTGGAATGGCTGGACCGATTTTGACCTAACTTTTATTAACTTGTAGAGGACTTCAGAGAACATTTTACGCTACTTTTTATTCAGAAAATATATAAAATTCCTGTTAAAACATTGAAAAATGTAAACATTTTGGACAAAACTAGTGGTTTTATGGAGAAATGTTGGTGATAGTATATACATGTATATTTCATCCTCTGTCTTACATTTTGTACAGTTCACTACTACCCCCACCATCTAATTTTTATCCAAGTGCTTCTGTCCTAATCAATCATCATTTCCGTAAAAATAACACAATATACAATAGACTAATATGTGTGCATTGGCATCACACTTGATCACCGCCGGGGTTGGCGAGCAGGGGCAGAGCCCCTATTTTCTAATAAAATATGTTGTTTGTTAAAATTTATATTTGTTTCGAACAGTCGAGTCGAATACAACACAATACAATTTACTTTTATTGTACTCAGGGCAAACTGCCTAGACATACTTTCATGATTTCTCTAATATTGTTAACAATGATGAAGCGAGCCGGACCCACTTTTCTCGCCGTGCGCGTTTGTCACCCAAACCCCATAGGACTAATTCCGTGAGAGATTTCTTTCCAAGGCTCGCATCGCCTAAAGATTTACAATGAAAAACTTTCCCTCTCGGAAGAAAGTAGCCAGTAAAAGTGGTTCCTCCAAGGTCAGTAGTTCAATCTAGGTCAAGGTATCACGTTCTTACATCCTGTCCGACTCTGCACCAGTTAATCGATATATTGTATTTCATGTTTCTAACATTTTCAGAAACAACATTAATACTACTTTTATTATTTAATAATTTTTCAACAACTAGGGGCTCTGCCCCCGCTCGCTTCACTCGCCAACCCCAGCAGTGACCTATGGTGTTTCTAATGCAAACATATTATTATATATTGTGTTATTTTTACGGAAACGCTAATTGATTAACACAGAAGCACTTGGATTTAAGTTGGGTTGTGGGGGTAGTTTGTTGTGAATTGTACAACATGTAAGACAGAGGTAGAAATATACACGTAATATCCCCAAGATTTGCCCACAAAATCCCAAACTTGTTTCATAATTTTAAATGTTTTTTAATATGATTTTTTGTTACGGAAATGGTTATTTATTAGGACAGATGCACTTGGATCTACGTTGGATGGTGGTGGTAGCTGTGATCTGTACTTAATGTAAGATAGAGATCGTAATATATACGCAATATCCCCAACTTTTTTCCAAAAAATCACTAATTTTGTCCATAATTTATAAATTTTTTTACAGGAATTTTATATATATTCGAAATAAAAAGTAGCCCAAAATATTCTCTGAATAGTAGTCTACATGTTAATAAAAATTTCGTCTAAATTGGTCTAGCTACTCCGTTGATTAGCCCTATAAAACAGGCAGGCCATTAATGTTACCATTTATGTTTCTATGTTTCCATTAATCTTCTACGCCTTCTTCTCTATCTGTGCCAATACAGCAACGTTAGGAGATTGCCTGGACCCGCTTTTGTTACTTGCCTCTATTCCTGGCTACATACATAGACAATCCTCCACTGTGCTGCTATCTGTTTGACCACAACTAACTAAATTAAAACCATTTAAATCTCGCCTGATCCAAAGGGATGATTGCCTTAACATCAGTAAGACTGTTTTAAATTTCCGAACTTTTTTTGAAACAGTTTTTGACCTACAAGTCAAGTTATTTTATGATGGAAGACGTTTTATTCGGACGCCAATAGGTAGGATAGGTGACGTGATTATAGTACTCTCTTTGGTCTCATTTTTAGCTATGGCAACATTTGCTCTGTCTTTTACATTTAAAAACATTTAACAACAAAGAATGCGTTAAACGCATTCCCTATATTATAATCCATCTAAAGTTTGTGGCTCACAAACTCTTCAGTTAATGACCAGGCGCTCCGAGTTATAATCTCCGACTATTAGACTAAAGGCCACGCTTCATTGTACGATGGCCTGTAGGCGTCTCCTTGTGACCTTAGAAGATGCAACGCGCCGCCTACCCGATGCCCACTACAACCACTTTCTTAGAAGCAAAACAATGGCGAATAAAGTACCAGGAACTCTATTACTTCAGGCTTATGCAAATAGGATATTATCCAAGATCGACTCTCGCTCATCTCCTTAGCGAACAAACATTTTGCAAGTAATTTAATCATGTTTGTGAGTTTTATGCTTTCTTTCAAGTTCTCTATAAAACAGAATACTAAAATAAAATAAAGCATTTATTTATAGAGTTGTATTACTTCTAAACGATTGTATTAAATTGGTTCATATGTCCTTGTTTATAATGACAGAGATAACCTATTTCATTTTTGTGAATGGCGTTTCTTAAAAGATATTTTCAAATAAGAGGTATTTTTCTTCTTGTACCAATTTTATTTTATTACATCATTCATTACCGTAATTCCTTCTATCCCGGTCTCACTCGCTTCTTCCTTTCTATTAATCATTTGCATATTAAAGATTAAATATTTCGAGTTGTACATCAAATAAAAGGTCTATCTTAGGAGTACATAATACCGCAAATTAAAACTCAAAAGGTTCACCCAACACAAAATGGCGACCGATTTTATTTAAAGTTACAATTTGGGTTTTTTGAAAATAGCTTAATTTTACTTACTGGCATAAGATTTAAAAGCAAATTTCCTCTTAATAAAAATCATAAAAGTTATTTAAGATTTTCCTCCGACTCCCTGCTGGCGATAGTGATAAAAAAATTGTAATTGCTTCAAAAATTTTTTTTTTTTTTTTTTGTAGAGAAACAATGTACCAAGTTTTTTTGCGTAATCTGTAAATACACATATAACGCCGTTCATGGACTTTTGAGACACCCTGTATTTTTTTTATAACCAAGCACTTAAAATTCAGCTTTCTGTTAATTTAAATGTAATTTTCAGCTAGTTTTTATTTTTGACTTGTTTTATTTTAAATTGTTCAATGGATTTTATTTAATTTTGATGTTAGTTCTTAATTTAAATTTCTGTTAGTTATTATTTTTCTTTTCAATATTGTTCTACGAATGTATTATAAATGGTATGTATGTATTATTCTGGCAACATTTAAATTGAAGAAATTTGGCCTGCCTGGCAAAATATGAAAAAAAATCATGGTAATATAGATGGAGATTAATTAGTGAATTCAATTATTAATATACGTCAGGGGAAATTGATTAAGTTGTCTGTATAAAATATAATATATTTTCTAGTTGTCCGAGTTGTTCTAGTATTGTTGTTTGTATGAATGTAAATATGTACGTCTTATTGTATTAGTGTATAAGTATAAAGCATATGTTTAAATATATTTTATATCTTTATTTATGTATTGTTTATAAAATTATAAAATAGTATAATATATAGTTTATAGATTTAAAAACAGTTTTATCGTTAAAATAAAAAAACTAAAACTTTCACCAACCTGCCAGACGGTCATTAAAGAACATTGCCTCTCAGTGTTATTAAATTATGTATATTTAGGTTTTAAAAAATCTATTTAACAAATCACTGTTATTATTATTATTATTGGGCTTTTTGAAAATGGCTTAATTTTATTTATTGGCATAAGATTTAAAAGTAAAATTCCTCTTAATAAAAAACTTAAAAGCTATTTAACATTTTCCTCCGATTCCCTACAGGCCATTAAAGGCGACAAAATTATACATTTTTATTTCAGTTAGTTATTATTTTTGTCTTGTTTTATTTTAAATTGGTAAATGAATTGTATTTCATTATGATGTTAGTTTTCAATTTAAATTTCTGTTACTTATTATTTTACTTTTAAATATTGTTCTATGTATGTATTATAATGTAATTATGTACAATGAGGTTAGGTGGTAGAGAGGAATAGATAGTCCAAACCTCGCCCCATAAAATAAGACTGCCCCTGTTGAATTCTCACTGCTGACGGATTATTAATTCGCTCATTCTCCTTCTCCATTCCTTCAATCCATTGTTCTGATGTTTAAACAATGTTCTAAGGTATGACACAGCTTAGGCATATAACAATCAGGTTAGCCTCGAAGACTATAACGCCTGCAATGAATTAAAGGATTGTGTTGACAGTAAGTCATAAGCGTAATACAATAATTTTGTATCGCTGGGTCGTGTCTTGCTATAGCTTAATGCAGTCAACAGATATCTAAGGCGATAAATACAAAGTGTTGTATTCAGCATTTTTGCAACATTTTGTTACAAAATAAGTACAGTACATAGCTGGCAGTGTCAGTATTATCAATAAGCAGAATCATTAATCGTATTGAAAGTATCAGTCTTCGTTTTTAACAGTGTAAAAACAATATATTCAAAAACACAACTCATTATTTGACATAGTACTAACTAACTTTTAAAATATTTTAAAGTATAGACCATTAATATTTTATATAATGGCATAAATCATACCATACATTATTACCTATACTAATATTATAAAGAGGTAAAGTTTGATTGTTTTTTTTTTATGTAGGGGGTAATCTCTTTAACTACTGAACCGATTGAAAAAATAATTTTACTAATAAAAAGCTACATTATCCCTGAGTAACATAGGCTAAAAAATTCATTTCGATAAAAACCTTTTTTTATTTCAATATTTGTAAATTTAGTCGGAAAAAATTCTTAAGTTAGGCCTAGACTGATATAAAAACACATGTATTTACAATTACTACCATAGAAACCAATTGAATAAAATTGCTATTTGCTCCAATATTTCCATTAACAGCTGCTGATTTCAAACTTTGAATCAATTATTTTTATATTTCTAGCTTTTAGGTTAGGGTTTTAAAGTGTAGACCTGATCCTTGCTGGTTCTTTTAACCATTATTATAACTAATGTTATAAAACATACGACATAATTTGATTTGAACATTTAACATTATTTACCATCTTAGCTTTGGGGTTATTATTAATCCTACACCTTTATTATAAAGAAAACATAACATGATTATGCGTATAGAAGGTCCCAACGGGGTTGGCATGAGGATCACGCAGGGATTTCACCTAGTCCGTAATAATTATGACAATCATCAGTTCTAGCCACTGGTAGTTTAAAAACAAAATAGCAACTTGTACCAGTATCGCTAAATGGGTAACTTGATTAAAAAGTGTAGGAACATTGCTTTATCTGGTCCCTTACAAGCCTTACAGGATGATCCAAACCCTGCGGTGGGTAATTTTTGAAATCTGACACCCTCTATTATTTATAAAACGGAAAGAGATAATATATACCAAATTTGATCTCGGGAAAGTAATTCCCCGACAGGGGTGACCTTAGAAAACCTATTTATAAAATCAAAAGCCCTTCATCCTCTCCTACCAACGAAGTTAAGCAGTCCAAAATCCTTGGTGCAAGGTCGAGTTTGTCCGCGTAGCTAAACAGTGCGTGAGCCGGGGTTGGAGGCAGAGGTGCAAACAAATTCTATTTATATATTTCGTACACGCAGAGTAGACCAATTCCCAAATAATTTGTTGAAACAATAAAAGACATGAACTTAATTTTGGAAATTCGCTCAACTCATGTCAGCGGTTCAGCTGCGTGATCGAATTATTTAGTTATTTATAGGAAACTAGTGGTCCTGGCAATGCTTCGCTATTGCTTGATTTAAGGGTGCTTAACCCAATTCATCCCTTTGACTTAAGTAATCGAATTGTAAATGTCTTTTATATCAATTAAGAATAATATTAAATAATTTTAGCTTTATAGTTTGTAGGAATTTAGTCCAATTTATTTTTATTGTATAGGGGTAGCTACCCCATTTAAATGATTTTGTTTGTAAAAAATGTTTCTCTAAAAAAATCATGGTACTAATATTTGTAATTTATGAAATTTTAGTAAAATTAGTTGAGTAGTTTTTGAGAATATTAAAAATTACGTGGATTATTATTTAATTTTAAGGGTTGTTGTTCCATTTTATCTCTTTGAATTAAGTAATCAAATTGCAAATCGTTTTGTACAAAATTAAGGGGAGCTCTGCGCCCTATCTTTGACCATGCTTTTGAAAGTACACTTTTCTCAGGAACCAGAACGCATCTTCCGTATCTTTATGCTTTTTTTTTCTTTAAAACTGTGCCTTTTGGTGGTTTTACTGAACGAAAAATATTTGCCTTACTGAATAAGTTATTGACAATAATTTGTTTATATTAAACTTTGTTTAAAGATTTGTAAAGAAGTAGTTTTACATTCCCCCCTTCCCACCAACAAAACTATAGTTAATTATTATGTTTTTATAGGTTCCACATGCTTACTATAGCGATAAACTGTAGAGAATTCAGAAACATAGTCAAGCGAAAGTGCCCAACGGGCCAATAGAAGTTACCACTTCAAAAAAATCAGCTTTACCTCAATAATTGGTTCCTGAGAAAAGTGTCCCTAAACTATAAAACTCCCCCAGGGAAAAACGAACAAATAAACTAATAACCATGATTTATTATAATTCAATATTTCCTGAACATAAATTCTTCAAAATAAATTTAAAATACTTCCCAATATCGAAGACAATTTTCAAATATACCGTTGAAAAGAGGAAGGTTTAAACTTTAAATTAATAAAACAAATTTTTAATATTATTTTTCTCCTTAAAAGTATGCGCAGAACTCTCCTTAAAAATAATACAACTTAATTTCAGCTTTATACCTTGTAGGAAGTTAGTTTAATTTATATTTAATGTATAGGGGTAGCAATCCCATTTCAACCCCTTCCAATTGTGAATCTAAACCATCCAGGGACCCACTCACTCACACAAAATTTCATCAAAATTGATCCAACCGTAGATAAAACGGAAGATCTATTGAAATAGGAATTGATTGATAAACTGTTCGGTTCTACGAATTGAAAATGTCTTTATCTACGTAGAGGTAAACAAATTGTATTTTAGTAAACATATTTTGCATTTCAAGTAAATTATTTAAAAATTTTAAAACAACAATATGTTTAGATAACGTTTTTAAAACAATATATTTGTTGCTCCGTGTCTGCCTGTCCATCTATCTGTAAATGTAGTTTTCAGTTTTTCTGTTGCTTAAACCCTTGGTCAAATGTTTTACTGAAAAAATAGTAAACAGATTTGTTTGGAAATAATAGCATAACACTTTCCCTCAACTGAAGTGTAATAATCAAGGTTGTTTATTTTTCTTCAAATGTTGTGCCTTTTTAAAACAGAATGGGTCGAAGAACTTGTTTCAGGAAGATTGAACATACGATAGAAATAAAACCAAAACATTTATGCGTGAATGTACACCGTACGTGATTGGTTCATTTCATCGCTATTGAACTTTAACTTGTATTTCATCATCACAAGGGCAGATGTCCGCGTGGGAACATTTCTGCTCGAGTGAGTATTATTGTTTAGTAAACTTCCATGTTATGATACAAGAACTAATAATGTTTTCAAATGGAGAAAACATTCACTTCTTTACTTTCTAATCAAAATGTTCTGCCATCGACGAAAGCGACTTGGTGAGTCGTTCAATTTGACAAGTTCTCAATATTTTGCAAGTGATACAGGTATCTAATTTAGTACTATTTTGATCAAATTTGTTTGCCTTTTTGTGTGTGTGTGTGTGTGGATGTGTGACTTAATCTCAGGAATGACAACCAATTTGAAAAAACAATCTGTCACTAGTGGGTAATTTAGACCATCCTAGTGGGTAATTATGACTGGGTAATTTTAGACCATCCTCATTTAACTAAACAAATTTTCATTTCTATATTTAAAAATAAATTATTGTTTCTTTGTCTTCTATACACTCAAAAACTATTCGACCGATTTCACTAAACATTTCACAATCTATCCAAATCATTTCCATACTAAACCAACTTCATACAAGCTTTAAAGCTAAAATGATAATTATAATATTATTTTTACAATATACACAAAACCATTTGCAATTTGATTACTTAAGTCAAATGTATGAAATGACATAATTACCCTTAAAACAAAATAATAATCCGTACACTTACTTTTTCTATATGCTCAAAAACTACTCAACTAATTTCACTAAAAATTTCACAATTTACACATCCTAGTACCAGGATTGTTTAGAAAATATGATCACTACAATCAAAGAGATTAAAATGGGGTATCTACAATAAAATGGTACAATAAAAATAAATTACACTAACTTCCTACAAGCTATAAATCTAAATGTGTGTAATATTATTCTTAAGTTATAAAAACAGTTTGCAATTCAATTACTTAAGTCAAAGGAATGAAATGGAATGCTACCCTTAAAATTAAATAATCTTTTATACGTTTACTTATTTTTATGCTCAAAAACTATACTTAACAAATTTCACTACAAATTTCACATTTCACACATAAAATTGGTACCAGGATTGTTTGGAAAATATTTTATGGTCACTTCAAACAAAGTCATAAAAATGGGGTAGCTAGCCCTATGCTAGAAAAATAAATTGCATTAACTTCCTACAAGCTATAAAGCTAAATTTGTGTAATATTATTCTTAAGTAATATATATATATTTAAAAAAACAACTGTAATCCGGTTATTTAAATCAAAGAAATGAAATGGGCAATTTTGTTTACCTTTAAAATTATATGACAATTAAATTATTAAAACGCACAAGACCGCCTGCTCTGATCATAATAATGTTATTTTAGCCACATTCACATTAAAATCTTCGGAGTGTCCCTACAGATATATATGTGGGGTTTTATCGTCAAAAGTAAATGTAGGATATTATTCTGCATATTTTGTTTTTTACGCGACCTTTTAGTTCGCTCGGTTCCCCCAAAATCAATCAAAACGTAAAATACCATAAAATTATCCGGTTCAAATCCATGTAGGGGATTTTACCGTGGAGGCATCTTCTGAGCGAGCGAAGCGAAGCAGTTCGTAACCCACCACAAGGTCAAGGTGCAAACTAGCAAAGCGAGTTTTCCGATGCGAGTGGAGCGAAGGAGGCTTAGGTGCAAACAAATTCTACTAATATATTTCCTACGCGCAGAGAGCTATTCAACACCTTCGAGAGTAGACCAATTTCGAAAATTGTTTGTTGAACCCCTAAAACAAATAAATTAGATTTTTTAAATTCGTTAAACTGACGTCAGCGAATTGCAATGTATGTACTGTACTTGTACTGCAGAACCAATAAATGTTCTGTCTGTTGCTTGAGAAAAAACTTCTTATTAAAATACAGATCGATCGTTTGATTGCCATGTTTGCACTTATGGCTTTTTCATTAAATAATTTAAAAAAATATATATCTACATTTAAATATTTTAAATTTATTTATTTTTATTCATTTCATGTAAACATTTGAAAAATAATTCGTTAAATTTTGCACATATTATTTACTTTTATTGACCTAAAGCGTGATATATTATTTATCTTACATTTTAATATGTTTCTTTATTATCCCTTTTTATTCATTTTAAACTCTTTAAAAATAGATTTTTAAAGTTATTTTATTGATGAATAAACGTTGTTTAATTTATAAACTTTATAAATTGATATTTTTTATTAACTACATTTTTTTATATTTACTCACTACTAAAATTCATGTATAACATTTTTAAATTGATTTAATTTTAGATTTTGTAATCCCCTCCACCATAAATAAATAAAACTAGTTTAAAAATTATTCAATGTACATTAAACAGGGTTAAATTTTTAGAAGTTAAAATTTTAAATATTGAATTGCTTAAATCAAGCCTACCACAATACGTTTTATTTATTGAGCAAAAATGGTAGTTGTATTTTTTTTGTCAAAATATGTTTCTACAGTAATTGGGTATGAAATTAAACTATTGTATTTTTTACGTTCAAAATTAAATGAAAAGTAAACACCAATTTTTAGTTTAAGATTGAAAAGCTTAATCAGGTGTTTGTAATAAAATAATATAAACAAAAAATGTTTATGTTTTATTGTTAATATGAATCAATCCAATGTAACAAAAATAAAAGGCAATTTCAGATAATCTTTTAGTCAGTCTTAGGATATTCATATACTCTTTTAGGAGCAATTCAATACTCCAACACAGTAGTTCATGTGTTTACTTAAAGCTTGTTATATTTAATTCTATTAGGATTTGAATTCTATCAAGTTCCCCTTATTCACTTTGCCTAATTGCATTATTTTACTTTACCGATCTTAACGCAAATTAATTGTTAAACTCGAACGGTTACGACATTATTTACACAACCTCCTTTGCGCAGCCAAGCGGAATGTCTGTTGAGCCTTCACTAGATATCTAATTAAAATAAACGTGGGTAGTTGTGTAGAATACGATTGTTAATTAATTGTGTATTGTATTGGATTAGTTACACGAGTGGTGAGTGACCCCTTACAATTGAGGTTAGGTTGCCGTGTCTTGTCTCAGGTGTTGTGTTGTGCCTTCTATATCGTGTGAACATATTAAGGGTATTGTTGGTTCCGTCGCTGGCTTATACATGATTCATTTCACGTCTCCAAATTGATTTTCGGCTTTGAATTAGAATTACAATTACCGATACAAGCGGCGAACGTTTTGCTACACTACATATTGTCTTGTGAAAAAATCTAATCAACTGTAATAATTCTTACTTAATGTTTGTAATAACAATAAATCTGCTTGGACACTTCGATTTCTGACGTATTATCAAAGTTGATAGTTTGTTTACCATTTAAAAATGTTTTCTTTTGTTATTTGTAGCAATTAAATGTTGCAGTGTTTAATGATCAGTAAAATAATTTAAAATTAGATTTTTATTATTCAAATTTTTAATCATTATCAACACTACATCACGATATAATTGTGTTTTTTTATTTTATGCCTCACTATTTCTTAATTTTAGTATACAAATATATACGTTGATTAAATCATCAAACACAATTTTTAGTGAGTGTATTGCAAAATTAATTTTGAAATGACTGGTTCAAATAAGATCCTTATGATCGGAGCAGGTGGTAGAGAGCGTATTAAACATATGGGTGCTGTTTAATGATAATGGAATTTATTTTTTATGGGTAGCTATCCCATTTTAATTATTATTTAAATGTCAGTGTAGTTTTCTCATTTCATTACTTTTACTTAGGTAACTGAATTGCAAATGTTTTTTTTTTTACCACTTAAGAATAACATTATACATATTTTGCTTTATAGCATGTAGGAAGTTAGTGCATTTTATTTTTATTATGTAGGGGTAGCTATACAATTTTAGCCCCTTAGATTGCAGTAATTATAATGTCTAAACACTCCTGGAATTGATATAGATAAACTATATAGATAAACTAAAATCGGTCGAACAGTTTTGGAGTGTATGAGGACAAAGGAACAAACATTCATTTTTGTATACAGAGATAACTTATTAGAACTGGCTTAAACTTTAAACATAAAATCAAACAGCAACCAACCAAAATAATATTACAGATGTACTATTCACGATTTAGAGTTTTCTAATTAATTTATTCTTTATTTGTGTTTGATCTCGTAAATGGGAAAACAGGTTGACAGAAAGGCCACTTGTTACTCTAGTCTGTTACAAATGGAACTCCAGCGCAGGTTGCATGAGTTCGAACCTGTAAATACTTCAGCTTTATAATATAGGCTAACATGGCGAAGTAAATGCAAACAGATTATTGTATACTCTGATATGTTCACGGAAATGACGAATGAGCAGTGACCTATACAAAATACTTAGCAAATTATAACAAAGATCTAAATAGATGAGATCAACCCCAATAATTCGAATTGCTGTATATGTTATAATTTCACCATTAATATTTAAATAATCAATCATCAACATTTCAAACACATTTTGATAAGTTATTACCAAATAAAGGATACAATATAGGTAATATGTAAAACCAGTTGTTTGACTTATAATACTGTAAGCCTTTTGTTTGCTTTTACCTAATCTAAAAAGTACTGTTAATGGTGAATAATAATTAACCGACCCGAATTTGCCAAATTGGTTGCCAATAAACGTGTATTGGTTCATTGTATTGCCTAACCTGAAATGATTTCATGTTTTTGATCCGAATCAGCTGTTTAGTTTATAATATGTAACAACAGATGTTTGAATTGAATTGTAATACAGCAGGCATTTTTCGTAGATTTTTAATTGTGTTGTGTTTGCTTTTAATTGTTTAATCTAACCTAAACAAGCTGTTGGTTGTGAAGAATAATAAACGGATTCTTAATTTGCTAAGTTGGTTGCTATGGTAATGAATGTAAACAAACGTGTGTTGCTAAGTTTTTGATCCAAACAGCTGTTTTATCAGATTGTTCGTTATGTTTACGCTTTAAAATACAAATTAACAAAATCCTTTCTTACTGTTCATCTATGAACCCATAATAGGAACCTTTTAATGTTTCAAATTTGTACCTTAAGTGATTTTGCTCTACGTTGATTATATGTTAGTCTGTCAGTGCATATACAGGGTGGCCAGTAAGTAAAGTGCTAAACTTCAGGAAATGGTTCTATGGGTGAAGAGAAAATCAAGCATCACATGTTTAGAAAAATGCTTCGTTTTCCAGATATCCACCATTTTGTTTTGTGTACAAAATAATTCATATCTAGAGAACAGTTTGACCGATTGAGTTCAAACTTGGCATGAAGTTTAATCGAAGAATGGTCTATATTAAGAATAATAAACGATTATATCCAATAATGCGTCTTAAAATGGCAGATGTTTAAAACTTTCTAACCTAAATTACCCAAAAAATGTTATTATCTGATACACAATCCGATAGGGAATTAAAAGGGCTACGAATAAAGTGTCTTTATTAAAAAAAATAAAGTTTTTTGTTTAAATGTACGGTTTTGGGTAATTTAGGTAGGAAATTTTCAAATAGCCGCCATTTTGAAATGCATAATTGGATATAATCGCAAATATGAATTATTTTGTAAAAGAAATCAAATGGCCAATATCTTGAAAACGAAGCGTTTTTGAAAAAATAATTTTTCTGGATTTTCTCTTTATTTTGACCCATAGAACTATTTCCCGAAGTTTGACACTTAAGTTACGGGATAACCTGTATATAGATGTATGTAAACATAACACTTAACACTTGCTACATTCCTTACAAAGAAACATACTTTTAGGCAATGTTTCTTCAACACTCCTACCTGCGTTTTACAAATTAATAAAACAACCTCAAATCAAAAATCTTTGTCCAAACACGGTCAATCCGATTCCAAACCTTAAACGATAAATCTTTATATTTCAATTAAATTTGACCTTACAACAGATTTTTTAAAGATTGTCTGACATTGAACAGTTATTTCCTACCCGTCCCCCCACAGCTCCTGACAGCTACTGGTTTGTGGACACACCTATTCCAGGTAGGTTGAATGTTAGCAGGAATTAGAATTAATTTAATTGGAACCGTTTCTACTGCGGATTGGATCCAATCAAGGCCTTTTCCATCGCCCATTTGACGGACTTTAATTTATTGCAATATTCAAGAATGTTTACAAATTTATTTATTTTTCTGTCAGATTAGGTGGCAATTGAAATAGGAAAGATGTTTCACTTTCTGCTATCTATTTATATAAATAAAATTGATTTCGAAATAAATACTTTTTCTAAATTCATATTGTTATTCACACTTTACCAAAACATAAACATGATTTTTTTATTTATCGTCTGTCTTTCTGTTTGTCTGTCTGTCTATCAGTTCATTTGTCCGGGCTAATCTCTGGAATGGCTGAACCAATTTTGACGAAACTTTCATTTGCATTTGCACGAAACTTTTCAGAGATGAATCTAGGCTGCTTTTTAGCGATATAATATTTAGAGTTCCTATTTCAAAAATTATGGACAAAATTATGGTTTTTGCTAACCGACGTGACACACGACCATTTTAATTTATCAACTGATTTGGATCACAAGCTTAACACTTTGTTAAATATCATCTGTATTTTAATTTACTGTATATGTTGGTTTAACCTTTAAATATATACAAAAATAGTAATGCAATAATGTGAAATGTATTCATAGATGATAAATACACCTAAAAACCTGATTTGTAGTTTTTTTGTTAATTCGGGAGTTATGAATAACAAACTGGCGGAAAACGAGTTTTTTAGTGATTAATGGTGCATAGTTATTAATTTACGTAGGCCTAAAAGGGATACGTAGATTGTATTGGGTTAAACTCACTGTGCATTTTTAGACCATAAAGCGTGGATCTAAAATACTTTTTTTAATGCGAGTAGGCACAATATTTACCTCATTGGCCTTTTATATGTATTTAATTTTTAGCGAAGTTAGTATTTACTAAAAGAACAATAAATAAAGACTTCTTATTGAACTACTATCAAATATTGTTTACAATATTATAATAATAGGCTACTGTATAAAGGCCTAATTATATCCAAAACACCAAAGCCATTTTTAAGGTCATATTTGTTTTTAAGTAGTTGTTATAGCCCACAACTTCTTTCGTCTTTACCTTGAAATATATTGTTTATTTAAAATTTTTATATAGGAGATAAATATACCAGATGGACCAGCTGAAAGCATTAATTAAACATTCGTTTTATAACCTAGGGTAGGTTTAATGTTAAATTTTAGAAGCTAATCAGCTGTTTGCTAAACGCGCATTATTATCCCAACTATGTCTAACCCTATCTGCGCAGATTGTAACTTTTAGTAAGGGGAAACATTTTTCAATGGGTTTCCCATAGGTTAATGTATTGCATTCTGACTAGCTGACCCGTTAGCAGTACTTACCTGATTTAATACGTTGATTTAATTCAGTTAATTACGTTTATTTATTTACGTTGGTTTATAAATAACAGTTTACAAAGATTTATAACGATTTACGTTGATTTAATTTGATTGATTTGCGTGATAGATTACACTTGCATATAGAATGTAAACAATCTAACTAACAGCTGTCATGTTAGTTAAACCGATTGTTAATAGATAGCGCCTGTCATTAGGAATCTTATGAAATTTCATACAAAAAATAAATGTTTTTAACAAAAGCATTAATTTTAAGATATTTGTTTATTTTTTGTCAGTAGCAGGGAACATAAGCTTTAAAATGATGTTCTAATCATTAATTTTGATGAAGAATTAAAGGAGATATGGTGTTGACACACAAAAAATACACCTAATATCTATATAATACTAATATTATAAAGAATTAAAATTTGTTTGTTTGTATGTAGGGGGTAATCTCTTGTTTTTATCAAAATGAATTAAAGCCTATGTTACTCAGGGATAGTGAAGCTTTTTATTAGTAAAACTATTTTTTTCAATCGGTTCAGTAAGGTCCAGACAGATGAATTACTATAACAACCCATTGAATAAAATAACAGATAAAACAGCTGTTATCTCTAATATTTCCATTAACACCTGATTTCACACTTTGAAGCAACTATTTGTATTTGTAACTTTTAGGTTAGGTTTTTATTAAAGTGCAGACCTGAGAATTGCTGGTTCTTTTAACCTTCATTTTAACTGCTGTTATAAAATATACGAAATTATTTGATTTGAACATTTAACATTATTTACCATCTTAGCTTTGGGGTTATTATTAATAATACACCTTTATTATAAATCATTATGTGTATAGAATGTTCCAGCGGGTTTAGCGTGTGTAGCACGCAGAATTTTCTGGTAGTATTTGAATAATTGGGTAAAGGTAATTTACAGCTGTTTTATATGCTTAGTAAAGTCTTTTACTCCAACGTTATTTTGAAGGGAAAAAATAATTATAGATTTTTAATAAGCTACAGAAAAAATGCAGAAAACTTATTCAGTTCAGCCCTCTTTTGGGTTAAGGAATACATTACCATTTTATCCAGTCATTACAGTTTTTGTAATCTAGAGAACAGTGTATAGGAAGGAAGAACTAATAATTATTAAAGTATATTATATTGCATTATAATGTACCAAGAGAAAGAAAAAACACGTTTGCTTTATTAGGTTTATGCTCGCATACTTTTAGTTTGTCCAAGTTAACTGTACGTAAGAAGGAAATACATTCTCTCTTGGTGACGGAATTATGCAAACCGGTTGTTCAGTTTCTGAGATAAATAATAAAGTTATTGTGAAATATCTATAAGCTGAGCAAATCAACACAAAAACTGTTATAGACGGGTAATGCCAGGATATTTTAAGTGGTTTGTCCTTGTATCGTTTCCTTTCGTCTTATTTTTGGTTCCTGCTATCCTTTGAGAAATTGAAGGTAGATGTTACATCTGTTAATTTGTTAGATCTATGATATCCACCAACAGAGTTTGATCATTATTATTATTTTTATCACGACTTCTTTTGTCGAATTGTTTTAATAGTTTTTTTTTTAATTATTTGAATTATCACTCAAGTTTAAAACAACAAACTCATTGTAATTATCTGACTTCAGCGAATTTCTGTAGGAAAGATGAGCTAAAGATTGCAATAATTCTTAAGTCGAGCCTCAATATCGGGAGTTGTAAACGAACCGGTATCATCAAAAACGTTGAATATATTATGTGTCCGCACTCTAACGGTCGATTTTGTCCAAACTCGGTACACATGTTGGTTTTCTAAGTCGTTCGGACGAGTTCGTTAGAAAAAAATTCAACAACCAGAAGAACGTTTTTTGACCGGATGAATTTTTTGAAAGTTTTATCTGTAAAAATATATTTATGAGATTATCCTGTACATTTTGTTTTTTACACGACCTTATTTACGTGTGGTTTCCCAAAGTCGATCAAAACGTAAAATTCCGTTAAAATACTCTGTATTTTTTTACCATATTTAAGCGAGTTTGTCCGCTGCAAAGGAAGCGAAGCAGTCCATAGTCCAAGGCCGCAAGGTCGAACAAGCGAGCGGAACAAAGCCGTGAGTGGAGGCTGAGGTGAAAACAAATTCTGCTAGTATATTTTGTAAACGCTCTAATCAGAGCCCTCGTGAGTAGACCAATTTTCCAAATTGTTGGTTGAAACACTAAACACATAAACTCAATTTTGGAAATCGCTCAACTCACGTCAGTGATTCGGCTGCGTGGTCGAATTATTTACTTATCGTTTTTACTGTACGCCTAATTCCGTTAGATTAATGAAGGGGAAGTAATGTAGGCAATCGCCAGTAACTAGGATTAAAATAAGGTTTTTTCGTAATAGCCCTTTCCCAATAATTAGTAATCGTTGATAGTAAAAATGTTATAGCAAAAAATACTAACTTACTCTGTACCTAAATGTCTAATTTTGTAATTATCTGAATTTAACTTTACAGAATCCACTTCTAAAGAGATATTTTTCGAAAGAAAATATGACATCCACTGGAGTGGGACATTTCGTTCCCGCAAAACACAAACCAGAATCTATTGATGTTGAATGCCAATGAGATTGGAAGAGGCTGCATTTGTTGTTTTAATATTATTTTCGACACTTCTTTATTAAACACAAAGTAATGTTAACGCGAGTGGAAATATTTCAATTGTGCTTATTTCTCCCGCAAAAACTGTTACAATCGATCACCGGTACGAGGAATGTGAAACTATGATATCGCATGTTGCAAGAGAAGATTTCAAACAGGCGAGGCATTTCGTGGTCTTGGACTACTCTTAATTTCACTCATGTAATGCCTCAGGGGTCAAACTTTTCCTTTCTTCTCATATAGCTGTAATAAGCTTTCTCGACACGGCCTGGGGTTATAAATTAAAGGGTTATCGGTTCATGAAGGCGAGAGTTACGTCTTGTTCCGTATTGTTTGTTTTCAAAATGTACGTTTAAACTAATAATCGAACTAAATATTACAAATGTGAACTACAATAACACGCTTGATTATTGTTATTTCATTACCATAAATTCATAAGTTGTCTAATGGAAACAACTAATAATAATTCGACCACGCAGCTGATTCGCTGACTTGAGTTGAACGAATTTCCAAAATTATTTAATGTGCTATATGGACGTTAACCAACTATTTGGGAAATTGGTCTACTAACGAACGCCCCGGCTCAAGCTTTGCTGGTGTGAACCCCGACCTCGCGGCCTAGAAATTTGGACTCCTTCGTTTCGCTCACAGCTGACAAACACCCCCCTTACGAGTTGCATTCCAGCCATCGGCCTAGAAACAAAAGCTGCCCCACGGTAAAATCCTCTCGTAGGAGAACTTGTATGGCATTTTACATTGTGATCGATTTTGGAGGAACCAGATAAGCTATAATGTACAAAATCAAAATGTGCATACTAATCTCCTACATTTATTTAATTAGACTCAACTTCCAACAAATTCATTGTAGTACCAAAAATCTCAAAAACCTTTACTCAATGTCCAAAAAGTGCTTCCGTTGTTGATTGTTTTTGCAAACGAAATTGTCCAAGCCACTTAAAAGACCAAAGGATGTCCTAAATTTGAACCAAATCGGATGTAAAATTCGGCCGGTAGAGTGCCAACACATATATCTATATATATATATAAGCGAAATACCACTCACTCACTCACTCACTCATCACGATTTCTCAAAAACTAGCGAACGGATTGAAATTAAATTTGGTATGTAGCTTCCTCTAGGGCCATAAGTGTTCACTAAAAAAGGGTTTTAAAAAATTGGAAAGTTTAGGGTGGTTTGGGGGGTAAAAATTACTAAATCACGATTTCTCCAAAATTACCGAACAGATTGGAATGAAATTTGGTATGTAGCTTCCTCTAAGGCCATAGGCGCTCGCTAAGAAAGGTTTAAAAAAAAAATCGAAATTTTAGGGGGGTTTAGGGGATCAAAGTTATAAAATCACGTTTTCTTCAAAACTACCGAACGGACTGAAATTAAATTTGGTATGTAGCTTTCTTTAGGGCCATAGGTGCTCCCAAAGAAAGGGTATGAAAAATTTCGAAATTTTAGGAGGGGTTTGGGGGGATCAAAGTTACTAAAATTATAATTTCAGATCTTTTGTTATTATGACAATAGTGCTTTTATTATTTAAGATCTATATATATAAAACCCAAATACCACTGACTGACTGAACACTTAAAAAGAATACAATTACGTTAAAAAGACTGAAAATACCAACCACCACGGGCAGCGCCGTACGGGTCAGCTAGTCTATATATATAATCCAAATACCACTCAATGACTCATCACGAAATCTCAAAAACCACCGAACGGATTGAAATGAAATTTGGTATGTAGCTTCCTCTAGGGCCGTAGGTGCTCGCTAAGAAAGGTTTTCAAAATTAGAAATTTTAGTGGGGATCGGGGGTCAAAGTTACTAAAAATCCCCATAAGAAATACATAGGTAGTGTATTTATTGATATTTTTTTTAATACATTTAATATACATTTAACTTTGATTTGTCTATCCGTGCAAAGCCGGATCGGGCAGCTAGTACATGTATATATATTCAATTTTTAATGACAACTCAAAACGTGTTCTATTCACCATAATAAGTGCTCATTGACCTTAGGTCTCACCATAAGAGTGACTACAATAGCTCATTTTTGTTATGGAAATTAGCTAATAATACACTACACTCCTGATCATATAAAATTAAAAATCATAAATTTGTTTTTCTTTTAACCCCAAAAGTGCATTTTAATTTGTGTAAAGAATCAAAGAGTATGTATTTTCACTCTTTTTCTAGGCTTCGTTACAATTTTCATTTGTGTGCCAATAAATTTCCTCTGCAAATCGATACCAGATTACAAATTCCAATACAGTTTTATTTTGAAAGTCAGCAATTGTGGTTGCTTGTTGCTAGGCGAAACGGTAATTTCATCGTTTTGATTTATATCATTATATTATTTCACTGTACTTTCAATTTAATATGCTCGTTTTAGCTATGCATATTTCCTGTTTAGTAATATTAGCCAATAAAATGTATATTTAGTTTATGATATACAAGTATAAACTATGCACACATAATTATTTCATACGATTTCAGAGTTGATTCATTCAAAATCCAAAACGTTATTTTAGTATGTTAAGGAGAATCGTCACAGGAAACGCTTGGTAAATTATTAAGTAAATACATCTTCACTAAACTTTCTCGCACGTAAACCTCCCATAAAATAAGAAAATAAATAATCATGGAACTTTCCCTTATAGGCGAGTGAAAGCAGTGACGAAGAATACACACATAAATGTTTAAATATATGACGTTATGAACTGAAACATTTTAATAATCCTCTGACGGAATTGATTGACACGATTAAATACTGTCGTTAGTATTTGTACCTTGAATATTTTGATATTCAGTCTTGGATACGTTAACACCACTAGGAAAGATATTCACACTTCTTATAACGGTAAACCCTTAATCAATCCGATGATCTAACTCGAACTGATTCGGACAATATTGCAGTGTGCAAGGTTATCTGCACCATGTTACCTTACCGCAGAAGTCAATTAGTTATTAAACGTTCTTATCTTTTCAATAAGTAGGTTTTAATTAGTTTTATTTTCTCTCACACATATGCATACTATGTTTTATCTCCCTAAAGTAATTTTATCCCTACATACTGAATCAGTGACATCAATACTATGTTAATAATTGTATTTATAGTACGTAAGTAATTGTACTTTCTTTATTTTTTTTTTCAATTACAAGAGTCTTTGTTGTGACTGACTGACATAGAATCAAAGTGAAGCAGAAACTACAAAATATAAAAATACGAAAATTTAAAGGTACATTCTTACTTACTGGGTCATAGACGCACACTAAAACAGAAATTTTGCAAAATTTTAATTTTATAGCGTAAAACAGCTGTTCGGATAAAACAGCTGTTCGGATCAAAAGTTTAGGGAGTCATGTTTGTTTACATTAATTTTATGGCAAACAACTTATCAAATTTAGAATCAGTTTATTATTATTCAAAACCAACAGCATTTTTAGGTTAGATTAAAACAAACTAAAAGCAAACACATACAGAAATCAACGAAAAATACTTAGGCTGAGTTGCACCAACCAGGATCAGTTTTGATCTAGGATCAAAGTTGTATTTGATCCAGGATCAACTACTTTGATGGGTTGTTTCTATTGCACCATACCTAGATCAAATAATTGATCCAGGATTTACTGATCTAGGTATTTGATCCCGGTTGATGCAACCCAGCCTTACTGTATTACAATTCAATTCAAACATCTATTCTTACATATTATAAATAAAACAGCTGATTCGGATGAAAAACAACATAATTTTAGGTTAGGCCTACAATGGATCAAAACACGTTTCTTTGCAACCAACTCGGCAAATTTAGAATCAGGTAATAATTTAGTCTTCTCAAATTTTTTTAGTTTAGGTAAAATCAAACAAAAGGCTTACCGTATTATACTTCAAACATCTGTTGTTACATATTGTATTGTTTCCCTTAGTTGGTAATATCAAAATTTGTTTGAAATGTTGATTAGTGATTATTTAAATATTAATGGTGAAATTTTAACGCATGCCGCAATTCGAATTATTAAAAATTGTCGTATCTATTTCGATCTCTATACTATATTAGATATGTATAGGTCACCGCTCAATCGTCATTTTCATGAAAATTTTAGAGTATACAACAGTCTGGCAATTGTCTTCGCCATGGTTAGTCGCCGGAGGTAGTGAGCGAAGCGAACAGGGGCGGAGCCTTTATGCATATACTTTTGAATTTATTATTGTTTTATGTGTTTTATTTGATATAAATTCGAATTTGTCTTTAATCTAAGAAAATGAATTTGGCTAAAATATTCGTACAAGCTAAAAAGCTAATTATTACCGTATTAACAATGAATAATTAGCAAATTAAAATGTTAAAATCATTTAACAAATAGCACCATATATTTAAAACCAACCAATAACTATAAATTAAGAGTATACAATAAATAAACGGTACCAGAAACTGATACTTTCTCACAAACATATTTAAATTATTAAAGAGATTCACAGTGACTTCATTATTGTAGATGCACGAAAATAGGTTTTGAACAATTTTGAAAAACAACCCCCTTTATGACCAAAAAAACCCCCAAAATCAGTTAATAAGCCAAATTTTATCAAAATCGTTATAGCCGTTTTTTTATAAAAAAAATAATAACTGATTTTTTGGGGGGTTTTTGTCAAAATGGGGGTTGTTTTTCAAAAACATTCATAACCGTTTTCCATGCATCTATACAGGCCTACTTGACATGTCTGGTGCAAATTTGTTTGAAATCGATCGAATTACATACAGACATACATACAGATAGACAGACATTTTGTAAAAACCACTTTTTGGACTCAGGGGTCCCAAAACGGATATTTCCACAAAAATCTCAACATTGTTTTTTTTTGCGATCACTATACTTTCTCTATAGGTACTATAGTATAGTGAGAAAATAAAAGGGCAAAAGGAAAATATATACAGAACTACTATAGACATACAGTAATGACTTTTACTTTTCAGAGAGGAGCAACGCAGGCGCGGGGCCTAAATCTGGTTACTACAGCACTCCCTCGACTTTATTATGTAACTGCACACAATTCTATGCCCTAAAGGAAGGATTGTCTCAATGAATACAAATGTCCTATATCATTCACCACAATGTCATTTTTAGGAACAGCGCAGACTTCTTCCAGGTTCCTATCTAGGACAGCCAGGAGTGCGAGTGAGGATGCTGCAAGAAGGCATGACGGGGAAATGTCAAGGCGATCCGTCGACCGAAGGCCGGCCACTTTTCTCAGACATAACTGCATGTCGTCATACCGCAACGTTTTTCGTGCTAATCTATCCACGGGCCGCGGGTCGGGCCTAAAGAGAAACGATACAACTGGAACCGGTTCGACTCAATGTCAAAGTTCCGAAAAAACCTGAATTTTACTTCCATACAAGTTTGGCAGAGAAATTTGTTTATGGATATAAATCAGTTGTATATATTGTGGAGAGTTTGCGACTACTGTGATACGCATGCGCGATGAAACGACTCTGCTCAACAAGACAGTGTACTACACAGAATTTCAAATTACCAAAAAAAAAGTACTACTTAAATACTAAATCCAGGCTTTATGTACGGGTTTAATTTAACAGTCTGATTTTTGGTAGTTTAAAAAAAATAAACTATGCAACTTTCTGATAGTTCATTAAACACAATTTACCATTATATTGCTGTATTATTTGTCATATTATAAATTTGTCACAACTTTTGAAGGAGTAAATAAATTTAAAAAAAAGAAAGCAGTCGTGGGACTGCCGACAGAAGTGAAAACTGCCATGAATATAAATTGTTGAATATATTGGTTTAATCCAAAATTTTATCATTATTTTGAATTTATCTCTTTTAAAAACGAAATCTAAAAAATAACATAAACATGATTATCTGCAGTCAAATAATAATTAAAAAAACTTAATTTTAGGTTAGGCCGATACTGAACCAACACACGTTTCTATAATACATGAGCATTCGTTACCATAGCAAACAAGTTAGCAAATTCATACACTTAAAAAATGAGAAAACACTATGACAATTTTAAAGGTATCACCAAGAACTCTAATTACAAACTTACAAAATTAAGAAGTGCAATGTGTATTTCAGTGGTATTACCAAGTAAATAATTGAAATACAACTTAAAAAATGAGAAAGCACAATGCCCATTTCACCGGTAGTGTGACGTGACTAAACCTTACAGCTATTGAGTGTAAGCCTTTGAATTTACCACTGCCTATTTTAATTCGTCGATTTTTTTCTACTTTAACGATCAGCTGTTACATTGAAAACTGTATATATTAGTACTTGTATAAACCAATGAAGCAGAAGAAATCAAAAACGCAAAGCGTCTCACTTTAAGAGCGTATCGCGAGTCCGTATGTTTTGGTTTTACTTCACCTAAAAAAGTGCTCGATGCGACTAAAGAAGCTTCCACTTCAACAAGTTATAAAAATAGTCCAGAAAATTACTTACTGGTGCTGCTGCACCACTTAGCGTGGTCGTATTAAATTGGTAAATGCACTATAAAGATTGTTTATAAAAAAAATAATTATATATTATGCATTGAATAGGCATAGGCATTTTCCTGAAGCTTTTTATTATTATTTTTTTTTATATATATAATTTACTTCAAACTTGCAACTTACATGTTGAGGAATGAGTTGAACACAAAGGTGGCACAAATTTGTTCCGAATGATATCATTAGAAACAAAATTATTTTAACCTTTGTCTTGTGCTTGTAGGTACAAAAACACATTTTCTCGTTTAATAAAATCACGACCAAATGACTTGAATGCCAGGGTCGAACGACGAGCAATAGTCGATTGCAACTACGATTCGTCTGTAATTTTTTTCAAGAATTCTTTGAAATTATAATAATTGATACTCGATGCAAGATTATATAACCTTCTTCTTTAGACAATATATCCTTCCTTGAATGTACTCACATTTTTAACTCTAAGTAGAAATCTTCTTATAAATTGACATTCTAAAAATATAAAAACCTTGATGCTCTACATTCTAATTGTTAATTTTTTTAATGTGTACCCACCAGGTGTTTAGCTATTGTGTTAAACATTTTAAATATCATTTATACAGTTTCTAATAGAAAAAGTAAAAACCAACATGGGGGAAAAAAGCTCACCGAATTGCGGTCAGTCATATTCTATAGCATTAAAGCTTAAAACTGCATAATTGTCTCATTGATGACTCTCCGGTTAGTTAGTATAAACTTATAATCATCGGAAACCGTACCTTGAGGTTGTACATGCGTAAAATATTTTTTTTGCGATACTACTGGAATATCAGTTGCTATTCTATTGCGTATATTGAATAAATGTTAATAATCATATTTTTTGGTTTTGTATAAAATAATTTTTTACTGTAGTATAGTGAAAAATAGTGTTCAAAACTCGTGGGGAAATGTTCTTTTTAGATGCTCGTCTACGACTCGCAATTTAAATACGACTCGCGCCAGGAAAAATCACACTTTTCCCACTAGTTGTGAAATATACTGTTACGGGCTACATGTTATCTACAAGACTTTGCCACTATACATAACATAAATTTCATTCTTTAAATCAGATTCATAAATGAATAAAGCATTCAGAAACATACAACACAACTTCAATAAAAAGCAGCAACCAAAGTACTGAATCAATACAGAAATAGGCCTAAAATAACCTTTAATTATATGCCATTAGTAAATAACATACAAATACAAAATCTATTTGAATAGAATATACCTTTAATACATAGGCAAAACAACCACTACATAGGAAGGATCAAATTTTAAACTTTAAAAGTCGGATGTCTCAATGACCTGAAATAACTAGGTTATGATGCAGAAACATTCAAATTAACTATAAAGTAGGTTATTTTGAAAAGTCCCACAATTCCTCCATCATTTTATGATTTTATATATATGTATATCAATCAAACTTCTATACAGATCAATGTTCGTCTTCGACCTATTTTAGGTGGTGCTGTATTACCACTTTTAGTGTATATTAAGGTTTCCACTCTTTTCTTATTTCACTTACAAACACAAATATAAATTATACTTTAGTTATATATATATATATACATATATTTAATAGTAGTGTCAAAAATATATTTTCGTTCGAATATTTTTTGGCTTGTTAAAGGTAGAATTTTAATTACTACTCAAAACACAATAATCAGAAAGTTTGATTTGAAGTGAAACCCAGCCATTATAACCTATAATTAAAAATTAGAAAAAATTTCAATAACATTAAAATGTGTCCTTCTTTAAAACTTGTTTGGCTTGGTAAAACTACCAAACAGGTTTCCTCCAAGTTACCGCTATTCTACTACGAGCTCCAGCACTACTATCCTCAAACATTTAAACAGCGCTACACGACTCTCATTAGTGTGGTTTTAATAAAATGTTCTAGAGAATATTATCATCCCTAAAACTATAGAATAAAAATACATTGAATCAATAAATAATTATCTGTCAAGTTGTGGAGACAGTGATATTCAACTACAAAATAACAACTTAACTATTTAGGACAATTCAATCAACAATTTGTTTTTAGGTCATTAACTATAATGAGTTTCAAACCATAACCTTAGGCGTTCAGTTAGTAACACAACCTCAATCCAGACATCGGCAAACATTAACAAGAGGATGCACATAAAGAAAATAAAAACAGGATGCTGTTGATTGATTGGATGTAAAAAGAAGCGGATTATTAATATCTTGTTTAGTTTTGGTGTTTATGTTTGTAACGTAAGGGCAATTGGTGAATAGTTAATTATGTAATCATTTGATAGCTCATGTGCTGTTTTTCAGTTTTTTATACTATTTAAGAAAACCTAACCGGTTAAATTTGTATTCTGTTTCAGTGAGTGTTTAGTTTGCAGCTTACAGCTATTAGAGCGTTCCCTCCCCAACACATGTCCGTGGGGGAGGGGGAGGTTGTTTTAGTGGGTAGTGCTTCTCAAGTGTTCATATTCTTGAACAACCAAGACTTTGATTGAATAAATCCAAGAATTATCATTTGGCTTTAAGAATCATACTGTTCAAGAAACTGCCTACCATTTCCCAAAAATAATGATTTATATCACACTTTATATAGTTGGCTGAAAGAGCACCCATGGAGGAATATTTAAGTTGTGAAATCAATATTTAGTAAGCCTGGGTCATCTAATGTTAGTTTTAAGTTTAATAAATTAAGAATGTATGTGACGAAATCTATTGCAATGTATGTACATGTGCTGAAGGACCAATAACTATTCTGTTCTGTTTTTGCGTGCAAGGGAGAGTTGAGTCCCGCAGGACCTCTCAGGAAAAACAAACGAAAAACGGTCTAAATCTCTCTACATATCAGTGAAACAAGCACTATTTCCTTCCGCTTAATTTTAACCACCACTATTTCTTAAGCACTATTTACCTTAATTTTAACCTTTCTCCTTCTCATTCAGATGCAATAAAATACTTGTATATTTTCAAAATTTATTGGTCTCTTGAGAATTCAGAAAATTCCTTATTTCTTCACGTTCAAAACCACTTCTCAACTCCTCACTCAAGCACTTCTTTGTCTTTGCACTCCATTATGTTTCTATAGAAAGTGAAGTTAATTTACAACTATATAAATTATGTATTTTTATTTTAGATGTATATTTTGGTTGATAGAGCTAATTAACACAACTTAAGCTGGCTTCACAAGGCCTTTATCGGATCCCTGTGTGACGAAAGGCCTGTGTGTCATCGACATAATTTCCCGACTATTTCTATTCAAATAAACGAAATGCCTCTTTAGCGCTTATCATTGTTCTCATAATACTGTCAATAAACGCCACGTTCAGTAATAATTGGTAAACTCAAACTGGTCTTATTGTCAAGCAGTTCCAAAAGTTATAAGGATCAAACTTATGATTACTTCAGAAAACAGGGACTAAATTTTGGTAAAAATTTTCGCCAAAAGTTTTCTTTATTTATTTATTAACAGGATGGGATATGATCAGCCCGTGTAATCCTACTTATGACTTTAAATTTTAATTTTACATTACATCGACTTGAATAAAACTTAGTTTAGATAAGGCTTATATTGAAATACACAAATGTTCTCTCTATTAATCTAAGACATGAACAACTTGGTATAGTTAAGCTAGCTCATTATATAAACTGTATGTTCTGCTTTTACAACAGAATAAGAATCCCCATTAATCCAAACCAATTAACTCCTTTATCTAAGATTTGGTTACTAAATGTTTAACAGGTAACAATAATTGTAGTTTGACATAGTTGCTAACAGAGCCATCCATTTTGATTGCTAGTTTTTAGCGAATAAGATTTGCAACATTCCTAGCCTCGATTAGACATAACGCTACTCCGGGGGTTGTAAAGTATCTGTTAGAAGAAACTGTTGAACTGCATGACGGGTAAACGGAAGAGAAAGGCCCAAGGAGACCCGCCCTTCACCTTCAACTCACGCCTAAGTCTGCATACTTAAACTACAAAGGTATGTTGAACTAGTAACACCAGCAATTCTTAGAATAAACCAACGAAAACTTGTGCCTAGACGTTTTCATAAACTCTATCTAAAGAAATAATTATGTATGTCAACATATCAGATTTTCCTAAGTTGGTTATTAAGCCTGAATATTATTTATTACCTGCGTGCCGTTATTTGCTGAACTACTTACGAATAGCAAAACTCAGCGAATTTTCTAGTTTGTTTTAAAGTGCGTTCATTTAAAAGTTCCTATAACGTTTTCACCATAAATTGTACGAAATAATATTTATATTTTATAAAGAAAATTTATATTTTTGTTTCATTTTAAATCATAAATGTATCTATATTGGAACGAAGTTCCTTAACGCGGATTGCTGTAGGAGTAACAAATAGAAAAAGTAATACGCAATGAAAAAAAGGGTTATTAATTAATTGGTTGATATGGCAATGACAAATATAAAGTACGAGTAACGAAAAGACGTTACCAAATTTTTTGCTATGGCAATGAATGTAAATACATTCAAGAAAAATGTGTTTTGGTTCATCAATTTAAATTAAGAGACGATCGGTTCCGTCCGGCGTAGTTCAGATATTATCGTCAAGCGCTGAAATTTTAGGTTAGGCGTAGAAAGTAATTTTAAGTCTAGGCCTAACCTAAAATTATTGCATGTATGTTGCCGTTAAGGCAGGTAAAATAAATTAAACATACAAACAATAATTTTAGGTTAGGCCTAGACGGACGAACCAACGTTTTAAGTTTATTAAATGTATTTACAATGAATGGACTTTTAACTGTGTTTACCATCTTAGCTTTGATGTTATAATTCTTTCTACACCTTTATTAAAATTAATATTAAACGTATGGAAACAGTAAATATTGATGTAAAAAACAATCTAATAATAAACGGCAATTGAAAGATTAAATATATGTGTGTATGTTGCCGTTTTAAGACTGGTAAAAGAATAGAAGAAAATTCTTGATGACTTCGTTCCTGACGGGGGTCCCACCACCGCAAACATTTTTAATTCAAACTCTCCGGCAATTAATTCCAGAGCCTAAATGCTGTCACAGTGGATGATTTATTAAATATCTCAGTTCTGTGCCTTTGTGTAAGTAATAATGTGTGTCGGTAGCATTTGCATTTGAGATAAAGTCAAACCTTAAGCAAGGCAATCCAGTGAGCAGAATAGCGGGCAATAACAACAAAATTTCGAGAAAAAACTAAGTTTAGAAATCTACGTGGGGGATTTTACCGTTTGGGCATCTTCTGTCCGAGGCCGTCAGCCGAGTTTGTACGCTGTGAGCGAAGCGAAGGAGTCCATAGCCCGAGGCCACAAGGTCGAAAAGCAAAGGATTTTCCTCTGCGAGTGGAATGAAGTAACGCGTGAGTCGAATATGGAGGCTTAAGTGCATAAAAATTCTACTAATATATTTCGTACACACACGCAACTATTCAGCGCTGTCGTGAGTAGACCAATTTCCCAAATTGTTGGTTGAAACAATAAAACATATAAACTTAATTTTGGAACTTCGCTAAACTTACTTGCTGCGTCATCAATAATTTAAATTTAATATTTGTTTAAAACTTTTATAATTATTCTTTCATGCCTTAAGGACTTAAGAGCATTAAAATTCTAAACCGTCCAGTTTTTTTAAATTGCTATGTTATTGATTCGTTTTACGTAATTAGAAATAGATTGGTGCTTAGTTATAGAAACCTGTTAGTAAAATTTATAATACTGATGTTATTTTAATACCTGAAACACTAGAGACACTTATATGACTTTATTGATGTTATAATTAATTATTAAACTTTATACAACCGACATAGAATAGTAAGTATACCAATTAATTTTATTCCGTAATCGTTTTAAAGCATTGTATTTTAGGTAAACACTACTTTTTGTTTGATTTTTAAAGACCTTGTAAATACTAATTGAAAAATAATGTATTTGTGCGAGCGGGCATTTATGCACTAAAAGCGCGCATTAAAACGACTGATTTTATTACGTCCTTGTTGTGATTTTATCCAAATCCGTTGGACAAGTAACTTGGAATAAACTAACTGTGCATTAACCTTCACCGAGCGAATCAGGAGCAAAAAGTAACTGAATTTTAAAACAATTGATTATAACTCTTCCAGACAAAATAAAAACTAGATCGCCTTTAGCCGCCGACATCCCGTTCACCTTGATCTGATTGTCGCATTTTGTTTACTCATAAGTTGAGATATTTTTATTTTTCAAGTCTAATCGTGCGAATAATTGCTTTACTCTGTCAAGGTTATTGTCCGGCTTTCTCAGTAGAGTAAAACACTTCCTAAACACCCAAAGTCAACGTCTCGCCCACGCAGGGGTTTTCCGACGATATCGTTGGTCTACTATATAAGAACCCAAATTTGGAAAACAAAATGAAAATGTATGTTAAGCTTGATTTAAGTTAAGCTAATATGTTTTCACATATGAAGTATTTTCTACAACAGGAGATGATTATTATAATTTAGTACTTGCAGCTCCGGTCCTGTTCACCAGAATAACAATTTTACACTAGAAGAGGTTTTACTTGCCTCTACAGTATATATATGTATAACAAAATTTCTGTTTTTGTTACTTTTCTACATCAATATCAATTCTCAGGTACGCATGTACTCTATATGTTGCGCCTGTTGAAATGAGCCTCTAGGCCTATTGTTTGAAAGACTTGTATTTGAAAAATAGGCATTACACCACTAATTGTAATATTATGTTTGCTTACACTATGTTGGTTTTGATTCTAGGCATGGTATTACAACATTTAAAACACACTTTTCACAAAAAAAAACTGAACTTTACAACACACAAACCATAAAACACGATTGATTGTCTCTATTCTTTATTATAATCCCGTTCCAGTAAAACAGTCAGCTGTAGTTAACAGTTTTGCCAATTCTCATAGCACAGAAACACTCAAAGAATAATGATTAAAATTACACCGATTTGTATTTAGAATATACTGGGCCTATAAAGAAACTCTTATACACTTTATACAATTTTTATACACCTGTATGTATTATATATGAAAACGTTTAAAAAAACAAGGAAAACAAAATCAAATAAAAACCAAATATTTTTGAAGTTTTCGAGTACAAGGTTACCGTTGAAGTTTTATTGAATTTAATTAATTTTACAGTTATTCGGCTAAGGCGTTTTTGAAGTGAAAAGTTCGTTAGGCGCGCCGAGCACTTTTTGGATGAGGTATAATATACGAACTCGCGATACGTATTTAAGTGAGACACTTTGCCTTTTTGATTTCGTGATGATTTCTTCTTCATTGGTTTACTTACGAACTAATATAAACCGCAAGTTTAATGCAACAGCTAATCGTAAAAGAAGAAGAAATCGACGAAATAAAATAGGCAGTGGTAAATTCAAAGGCTTAATGGGTTTAGTCATGTCAAGCTACCGATGAAATGGACATTTGCTTTCTCATTTTATAAGTTGTGTTAAAATGGTTTTTGGTAATACCTTTGCAACGGACATTGCATTTCCTAATTTTGTAAGTTGTGTTAAATCAGTGTACTCGGTGACACCTCTAAAATGGACATATAATATTGCTTTCTTATTTTTTGTTGTTATTTTAATTAATGTAAATGCATTAAAAAACGGGTGTGTGGTCTAACCTAAATTTTTTTTATTATTATTATTATTATTTTGACTACATACACAATCATGTTTGTATGTTATTTTTGCTTTATAGATTTAAATGTTTAGTGGGACAAGATAAAAATATGATCAAATTTCAGATTAAACCAATGTAACTAACGATTTATATTCATGACAGTTTTCACTTCTTGCAGCAGTCCCATGACCGCTTTATTTCTTGTTTTATGTCATTTAGTTTTCTCATTTTGTCATTAATAAGTATTTTTGTAAGTAAGTATTTTTGTACTGTGGTTTTTTATTTCTTTTTCATAATTTGTTAGTTATTAGTTTAGAGTTTACGATTAAAAAAAGTTTTGTAAGTTACGTTTTTGACATTGGATTGTTGTTGTTTTCCAGCAATATTACAGTGCTCTTGGACACCTGTCACACCTGACGCATGTATCCTCACTGTAGCTATAGCTTTGCCACAGTTTTTGTATAGTGTGTAAATAATTATATTTTATAAATTATGTTTTACAAGATTAGTAATAACCGATATCCGAAAATTAAAAAAAAATTAAATTAATTTAAATAACCATTGATTTTTTCTTTTGTTTTTCTTTTCATCGATAGCACATTTAACGTATTGTCTTCACTGTTTAGCTAAGTGGAAAAGAGATCCTAATCGGAAATGTCTGTGGCTTGTACTCATCAGTTCTCTGTGTATCTTATTTCTGCTTGTGTGTCTGCAAAGTGAAAAAGTGGTCGAAATATAAGTATGTTAAGCCAAAATCACAATATAGTAATTTTCATTTTTTCCTGAACAAAATGCTTTAACGACATGCATAACATCTGGATCTATTAATAAAACATTTTAGTAGCTATTTAAAAACATGAATATTAAGTATTAGTCCTAATTTAAGAATGTAATAATTGGAATTGAGAAAGTAATTTAAGTTTTCTTTTCTGATACTTAGTTATTTTGAAATTTGTATATTTTTTTGTTTATATATAATATTTTTGAAACAACGTTTTTATAATATTAGTCTACTAGTGGACCCCGCATGCTTCGCTATTGCTTGATTTAATTTGAAGGGTAGTTCTCCCATTGCATTACTTTGAAAAGTAATCGAATTTTAAATGGTTTTTATGTCACTTAAGAATAATATTACACAAATTTAGCTTTATAGCTCGTAGGAAGTTAGTACAAATTATTTGTATTGTATAGGGGTACCGCATTTAAAACTCTTTTATTGTAAGTGACCATATTCTCTAAACCAGATATCCAGGTTTAATATTTATTTTATTTTATTTACACAAATTAATACGTGTAAAGTGTGAAATTTTAGTGAAATTAGTTCAGTAGTTTTTGAGAATATAGAAAAAGTAAGTGTATGGATTAGTTATCTAATTTTAGGGGTAGTTATTCCATTTCATCCCTTTGACTTAAGTAATCAAATTGCAAATAGCTTTTTATATCCCTTTAAAATAATATTACATAATCTTAGCTTTAAAGTTTGCAGAAAGTTAGTTTAATTTATATTTACTGTATAGAGGAAGCAACCCCATTTCAACCCCTTAGACTGTAATAATTGTAATGTCTAAAGCAATAAATAAAATATGAAATTTTTAGTGAAATCGATCGAATAGTTTTTGAGGTTGCAAAGGACAAAGAAACCAAAGAAACAAACATTCATTTTTATATATACAGATATTTGTATTGTATACTATATTTGTGTAATTTGTACTATGTATTTCATAGAAGCTGGGAATGTGTGAATGCAGTTTAAAAATGATGTGGAAAGGTTGATTTGTATACAGTTAAGTTTAGTTACAAAGAAACAGGTTGTGATTTTTACGATCTAAGCAATACAAAATAGGAATCCAAATGTATAAACCAGTTTAATTGATAGCAATAGATGAGTTGGTTAATTTTTAAACTATCGATCATTCAAATATTTCTTTGCCTGTTCAGGATGGCAGTTTCACTAGTACTTATTGTACCACAAATATAATAGAGTATTTCATATGACACGTAGTAGATGGTGGGCTAACCAAACCTAACTTAGTCCAAGCTAACAGAATTTAGCTGTTATATTACCTACAGCAAGCTGGGGTGAAAGTGAGTTAGACACATGACTTGTAGTTACGCTGAGAAACGTTTAGAAGAAAGTTGGCTCAAAATAACCCAAGTGGAAACAAACGTAGACGAAATTAGTATTTATTCATTTAAGGATTTTAAATTTTATCATTTTTAACGCATTTAACTTTTATGTGTTTTAAAGTTTTAAACAATAAACTAAAAAGCTGTTAAAAATTGCAAAGATAATTTGACTGTTAAGTTATAACGGTTTAAAGTCTAGTGACTAGTGTTAGTCTAGTGACAGCGCAAACATTGTATCCGAACACAAATTATTTTTTAAATACATGTTTTTGGTAATTTAAGCCAGTATAAGCTACAGCTGAATAAATTGATGATCTAAACTTAAACTGTTGGAGCTCTTTGGGCGTATAATCGATTTTTAATTATCGCCCTTATTTTAAACAGTGCATTTAAGGAAATAATTGACCACTAATAGAAATAGTTTATTGAAAGTATATAGTTTTATTATTGTAACTCGAAAAACTGAAGATGGCGACATTGTCGTCGTCTAAAAACGTTTGAATATTAGATGTAAGATTTAAGTTCCACTTTTATTCTATGAAATAAAACCTGTTTATTAAATAAGTATACATTTTCCTCCAACAGAGTCTAATTTTAAACAAAATTACAACTATATGGCCGCTATAGCTCAAACTAACCCATAACGTCTACTGCATGAAACATTGTGCAGTTTAATAAAAACGTGAAATCATATTTTTTAAATGTAAACTAAGTACAATAATTTCTATTAGTTACTAAACCAACGTTTCACAATGGCTTGTATTTACTAAAATAACAAGAAACTAATCATATAGGAAAGATGTTTAAATTTGGAATTAGAACTCGTCCCAGACTTTATTATTATTACATTACAATCATACTTCTTTATAGGAGTATACTGTTATTGCTTTAGTGGTGAGGTATGATTACTGTTCTACCAATTTTAATCATGGTCATAATTAATTACAGGCATCAGTTTTGAGGAAATTCAGCAGAATGTTCAATTAGGGCAAGGATTTGGAAAAAATGTGACACAATATACTCTGCTGGTTCCAGGGAAAATACTACCGTACCCAAATGGATAAGATTCAAGTTAATAGAAAGTATTAACAAAAACGCATTGAATTGTAAGCCTAAAATTGTATTAATAGGCCTATACTCCCATGAATTTGAGATCCTTTTATTCAGCTTAAGAGACCCGGATGAAAATCGCTACTGTCATAGGCCTAGAAGTTACGCTTGTTTCACAAGCCTAGATGCTTGTGTGAGTGATGTTGATTAACAGTGATTGTTTTGCCAACAATCACTCTATTGAGGCTAAGGTTTTATGATTTACTTATATTTAAATTACTGGGCTGTATATATCATATATATACACCTCGGTTTTAGCGAAAACCCTGCTCACAATCCTGTTTTGTTCTCTGTCTAGCTGATGACCATAATTTCGCCTATTTTTCAAGCATTGTCAAATAAATTGAAAAATAATTTATTACGCGTCAAGAAACTACAAAGTGTAAATATTTTCCTCTTGAAACTATTCGAAGTTTGAACCATTTTACTAGTATTTTTAAATATACAAAATTATCTCTCCATAATAAAAAAATGTTAACTTTGGCGGCTTCTGAAATAAATTTTTTTTAACAATACCTTGAAATAGTTACTTATCCAGTTTTTCTTGTTATTTTACTATTTTAAGGTATTTATGTTGATAAGTTAAGGAGTGCGTACGTCAATTATCCAAGAAAATTGATTTTCAGTGTTTTAGCTTTAGTCTAATTATATATAACCTATATTTTATTCTTACAAACAATTAAATGTAATTTCATGTCAATCTGATAAATATTTACTGATTTATAAGTGTTTTATACAATACATCGAAAATACCTGGTAATGAGTTTAATGCGACATTGAAGTAGACCTAGACCTATCGATGAAAAGTTCTTAATAAAATAAGCCTAAATTAAAACAAATAAACGGTACCAGGAACTGGCACATACTTTCTCACAAACATATATTTAAATTATGAATTAGATTCACTGTGGCTTCATAATTGTAGGAGTGGTAGGAGATGTGATATTAAAGTAGGAGATTAACTAATAAATATTATTATTATTATTATTAGCCAGAGAGAAGACTTTCCTATCGATTTCGAACAAATTTGCACCAAACACGTCAATTAGGCCTGTATAGATGCACGAAAAAAGGTTTTGAAACATTTTGAAATACAATCCCCTTTTCGGCCAAAAAAAACCCAAAAATTAGTTGTTATTATTATTATTAGCTAAACGAGAATTTTTAAAAAGATGCGGTTTTTCGCATATGGCAGGGCTACAAATAAACCAAATTTTATCAAAATCATTAAAGCCGTTTTTTTATTTTAAAAAAATAACTGATTTTTTGGGGTTTTTTGGCCAAAAAGGGGGTTGTTTCTCAAAAATTTTCAAAACATTTTTTCGTGCATCTTTACAGTCCTAATTTACATGTTTGGTGCAAATTTGTTCGAAATCGATAGATTAGTTTTCTCTCTATCTTTTTATAATACAGACATACAGATATACTGACATACAGACGGACATTTTGTAAAAAAAATACTTTTTTGAACTCAGAGGGGCCCAAAACGGATATTTCCACAACAATCTCAACTATACTTGATTTTTTTGCGATCACTATACTTTCTCTATACAAATAAGTATAGTGAGAAAGTAAATTATAAAAAATATGACCATTTGTAAAATAACATGATTTCCATACGCTCTTATTCCAATGCGTTTACTGGAACAACTAAGAGTCACTTTGGTTGTAAATTTGATCACAAAAACCAACTTGTTTAGTTTCTTATATCAGGATACATGTAACAAAACAGCAAAATCTAAATTACCACAGTACGGTAGACTCTAAATAATGATAAATATAAATACTAATGTGATATCAGCAGGAAGGTGTGTAATAAACTTACGTCATCAACTAATTTTAAAACCATTTGAATAAATCACAGACACATGGTATGATTAAAATGGCTATTGAAAGGAATCCGTAATTGATGTACAAATATTCTGTCGCAGACTACAGTAGTTAGGCTATGGCCACGCTGGTGTACTGGTCGCTGCGACAAAGAATAAAAGTGGAAAGCATTGGAGATAGAGATAAGGCAAAGCTAGGCGACCCGCGACCAGCGACAGCAAATAGAACGCGTCCGGGAATATATATTCTGGTCGCGGCGACAAATACGCTCCCCGTGTTATCTAATGAAGCCGGCCACGCTAGGCGACAGGTCGCTACAAGTCGCTCCCCCAGCCTTCTCTGCTACACCTGATTCATGTGAACTTGATGCTAGTTCAGTGTTTCCAGTAGTGCTGTAACTTGTTTCTCTTTTTGAAATAACCATGCCCTTTTACTTTTTTGTATTAATGAAATTAGTTTACTTAATGTTCTTTGGGATACAACTTTTAAAATGATCTTAAGTTTCAGTCCTAGATCAAAGTTAAATTATGAGAGAGTAAGTTTTTAATTTTGTAACTGTTCATTTAAACAATAAAAAAGCAATAAATAAATTAAAAGATTGTTTAGTAAATTCTTGTAGCTCTTGAAAATATTTCATTTAAAATTTAGATGGTTGTTGTAGCTCAAAAATATTTTGTGAAAATGCTGAAAAATTCAGCAATTAATTGTTGCAATTTTTAAGCGGTGTTTATGTATATTTTTGTATAACTATTTTTAAAGAAAATTATAGTAGCATGCCTTAATGCTTAAGCAGTTTCAATAGTTTATTTCATTTTAAACATTAAAAATTCGAAGTTGAAAATTGCTATTTTTTATTTTTTCAGAAAAATCCTTATTCTTTAAGATTTTTTTTCAAATTTGACAAAAAGTATAATTACGTTAAAAATAAATGTATGACAGAAGTCCGTTAAACAATGCTATGCCCATTCGAATTTAAGGGGAAAAACTGTTCACCATTTTCCCTGAGCAATGTCATTATGTTGTGAAACTGACCTTAATTCAAACGCACACTATTCAGCGAATGGACTTCAAATCTGCGCTTTTTATTCTTTTTTTAAGTAAAACCGTACGGTAATCACAAGCAATAACCAATAATAATAATAATAATTTTATAACTCCTTCTCATTCAAAGAAGTCATCTTGACAACTGTAATACCAATAAATACTTAACATTTAAGTATTCATTGGTAATACCGCGACTGTCGCCTAGCGTAGCCGTAGCCTTATATACGTAAACACTGATAAATCTAGCTTAGGTTTATTTATAGGTGTATATTTATAATACGTAGGCGGAAGGCCTACCTTAAGTTTACTTTATACAGGTTATGTCTCAAGTAGCTTTTAGAAATAACGTATATCGTGTAATCGAATAAGACAAAATCATAATTCAAATTATTTTTAGTTGACCCAGTTAAATATCAACAAATAAGGTGAACTTTCGTGTAATTTGACGGTAGTTCTTTATAATAATCGTTTGATTTAACCAATCAAAACACTTCAGATCGTGTGATAAACCGATTGCAATTAAAGATCGTACAATAAAACAATTTTAATACTAATGTGGTTATAAAATACACTCAACGAACGTAACCTCAAATACATGCACTAAGTTCAAGCACTAACTGAAACAAATGACTCATTGTTGAAGGGGATGGCTTTCCGAAACATTTGAAAAACTTTTTTTTTCAATATATA
>JAGFPH010000495.1:406037-418819 GCA_018207615.1 Philaenus spumarius
TATTTGACTCATTGTTGAAAGGGATGGCTTTCCGAAACATTTGAAAAGCATATTTTTTTCAAGATATAAGAAATAGATAAACCTGTGGCTAAGTAGACAGCAAATCTATGTTAGTAGTTATGTTCGTAGGGAGTAGAGTGAGTTACTGATCATTCTTAAGACTGTTTGTATTGTTACAAGTAAATACGAATAACTAAAATATAATGTAGCTTTTCTGTTAGTAAACTGGCATTTGATGACTTATTATTTTTACTCCAGTTTAAATTTGCTTGTATTATACGTGTAATAATGCACAAACACAAAATACTTGCAACTTTCAATTCGGATACAAAATTGAGGTTAACACTAAATAAATCTTGTGATGTTTTGCATATTTTACTACAAAATTTATGTATGTACTAGTAATGCTTCGCTATTACTTGATTTAATTTTAAGGGTAGTTATCCCACTTCATTCCTTTTACTTAAGTAATCGAACTGCAAATATTGTTTATATTAATTAAGAATAATATTTAACAATGTTAGCTTTATAGTTTGTTGGAATTTAGCGCAATTTATTTTTATTGTATAGACGGTAGCTACCCCATTTGAATTTATTTATTTATAGTGACCCTATTCTCTAAAAAATCCTGGTACTAATATGTATAAATTGTGAAATTAGTTGATTTTATAGATTTTATATATCTAAAGTTTTTTAGAATATAGAAAATGTAAGTGTATAGATTACTATTTAATTTTAAGGGTAGTTATTCAATTTCACCCTTTCATTTAAGTAATCAAATTTCAAATAGTTTTGTATATCCCTTAAAAATAATATAACATAATTTTAGCTATTTATCTTGTATGAAGTTAGTTTAATTTTTCTTTATTGTACAAGGGGCAGCAACCCCATTTTGACCTCTTGAACTGTAGTAATTGTAATGTGTAAAACACTTCTTGCAATGATATGGATAAAGTGTGAAATTTTTTGTGAAATTGGTCGAATAGTTTTTGAAGTTACACAGGATTAAGAAACAGAGGAACAAACATTAATTTTTATACACAGAGTGTTCATAAAATTCCTTTAACCACCCTTATTATTTTTGTTACTGAAAATAAGTTTAAAAAATTTTGTATATATCTTGTGTTGCTTAACGGGACCCATTTTTTGACATACTGACCCTCTACGATTTTGGGGGCTTAGGTTGGTAAGGGGGGTTAACAATTTCAAATATAAAGGAAGGTCATGTAATATAACATTGAAAAGCTTATTAAAAGTGAAACACAATGGTACAAACTAGAGCTTAATGGAGCTTTCGTTTCAAAATAATGGACAATAAAAGTTCTGGAAAATAACATATAACCTACTTATTCCTAATATTAACAAATTAATAACATGCTTTGATGTTATGATAATAATATAATTTTCCCGAACTTTGATTGTTGATTACTTTGAAACGAAGCAAGATTCTAAGCTCTAGTTTGCGCCATTCTGTTTCTCTTTTAATAAGCTTTACAACGGTGACCTACCTTTAAATTTGAAATTGTTTACCCCCCTATCCCCTCAAACCCCCCAAAACCATATAGGTTCAGATATGTCAAAATATTTGTCCTGTTATGCAATACAAGATATATACAAAGTTTTGTTAACTTATTTTCAATAACAAAAATAATAAAGGGAGTTAAAGGTACTTTATGAACACTACGTATAGAGATATTTGTATTGTATACTATATTTGTATATATTTTTGCTCTGTCACATATATTTCACAGGAGCTGGGAATGTGTTAATACTCTTTAAAAGTGATGTGGAATGGTTAATTTTCATTAAGTGTAGCTACAGAGAAATTTGTTGCGATTTTTGCGACCTACGCAATAAACAATAGGTATCCAAATTTATAAAACAATTAATTGATAGAATAGATGAGAATATAATTAAATTATTTCATTATTAAAATAAGAATTTAATAGTTACCAAAATAATTAATTTTATTAACGTGAGGAGCGTTTTACTTTATTTTTATAATAACTCTACTTTTATAAATAGCTACCAATGAAATATTTGTAACATTCGAGTCATGCACCCCACGCTTTTACACAATAAAATAATTACTTTGTTAAATAATTATTAAACTCTTTTTTTTAAACTTGTTACACGTTATTCAATTATAATGAATTGCTGGACTTTCTTTCGCTGTAGAACGAACGATTCATTCATACTTAAAAATTATTTTCTACTTTTCAGTTTGGTTTGCTTTTAAAACGTATTTTTTTAGTTTTTAAAACAATAATTTATTTTTTACATTAATTTTTTCATTTGATATGTAAGATTAGTTATTTCTAATTTACAGATTTTATGCAAATGATTATTGGATAATTTGAAAATTTAAAATTATTGAATTAAATTATTTAGACAACATTTTCAAAATACAAAGTTGGCTTTAAGGACGTAATGTAGGGATGGTTTATCTTTACAAGTCCTTTATTTCATATTGCTATTGTATATTAGGTATATCAATGTTGTCGCTTTTACTCGAATTGCTTTAAATTCATAGGAATTGAATTATTTATTTATATTCCAGCTTTACAATTAAATGCTATCAAGAAATATTTAACAGCAATTCTTATTTTATCTGAGAAAATCAGTATATTGCAGCTAATATATGTCTAGTTTCAAAAATCCACATTCTATTCCAGTAGATTTTAAAATCCATTTTAAATCTTGTGAATGATCCCCTCTGTTCTGCCATATGTACAAGAACCACATTATGTACGTACAGTACATGGCTTAGTATGTTCCAAATACTTCACAAGTTAGCCAATACATGTAACAGATATGTCCGGTAGATTTAGTCCAGGGCCACTATATTACTAGGTGTTTTATACGGCAGCCATTTTGAATTTAGTTTAACAATATTCTATTTAGGAACGCGAGTGTTAAAGAAACTAGTTTTCTACCGAGTAGTTCTCGGAACATGTACAAACCAACAAGCAAACACTGCAATATTAGTTTAAAGAGCCCAGGTATATTTATGATATCAAAGATTTCTTCTGATAAATAAATATAAAATAAATCTTAGTCTGTTTATAAGTTCACGTTCTGTTAGTACGTGAATGATTAAATAAACTCTTGTATACACAGGCTACTTGTTGTAGACAATTAGACCAAACTAAGTAATATAACTCAAGACCAATTGCATAATATGAGTAAATTTCTCTTCCTAGTTACTTTAGGAGAAATATTTGGGAATTGAATACACGAATAGTGTTTATGGGGAAACGGACGTTCCTATTCTTGCCATGTTAATTTTGCAATATTGATAACCCATTAACTCAGAAAGTATTGAAGATATCACTTTGACATTTTTGCCACCTATTTAATATCTCATTTATTTTAACTTTCAACACTTTAATGTAATAAATAATAAAGTTAGCAGCGTTATTAGGTAAGTTTTACTCTAATTTCAAAAAGATATATAAATTTTTTTAATATTTGTTTTTCGTGCAAAATAGTTCAAAGAGGTAGGGTCTGTGTATTGTTATTATCAATCTTTTTTAACGTTTTCGTTAAAATAGGCAAAGAACTTCATGTATTTTAAAGTTAAAATGTCAATTTTTCAACCATTACACCTTTAGCAGCCCTCATCTAGAAAAAGTTAAAAAATTTATTTATAAGCCATGAGTCGAGGGTTAAATTTAAACTATGAAGAAAGAAAAAACCGTCCAACTTTTAGTACACCTTTTAAAACCGACGTGACTTTCGGCTACCCGATGCATTTAATTCAGCAAGTTTTTTTTCCTGAAACTATTTGGTTATTTGCTCGCAACATAACCAATGAAAGTTAACCTTGAAACCTGATTGCTTAGTTACTGTACATACGAGATACGAACCAGTGATTGGTCTTGCATAACAATGTACTAGGAGATAACCAATTCTCGATTGTTCCTACCTGAGAATAGATTTCGTAATTAACAGCTACGAGATTATTTTACGCACTCAAAGAGAGACGCTTTGCGTTTTTGATTTCGTCGATGATTTCTTCTTCTTCATTGATTTACAGACGTACAGCTGATCGTAAAAGAAGAAGAAATCCACGAAATAAAATAGGCCGTGGTAAATTCAAAGGCTTAAACTCAATAGCTGTATGAGTTTCGTTACGCCACGCTACCGATGAATTGGACATTGTGCATCCTCATTTTGTAAGATGGGTTAAATTAGTGTGCTTGGTGATACCTCTAAAATGGACATAGTGCTTCCTCATTTTTATAAGTCTAAATTTGCTAACTTGGTTGCTAAGTTAATGAACGTAAATGCATTAAAGAAACTTGTGTTGGTTCAGTATAGACCTAACCTAACATTATGTTTTTTTTATTATTATTATTTGACTATAGACAACCATGATTATGATATTTGTATTTTAAATGGGACTAGATACAAATACTGATCTAATTTCAGATTAAACCAATATAACCAACGATTTATATGCATGACAATTTTTACTTCTGCCAGCTGTCCCAAGACTACCTTTTCTTTTTCTTTTTTAATTATAAAACTCCTTGTCTACAGTTATAAAGGTAGTGTCATTAGCACAAGCACACATTCAGATGATAATAAATTAGGCAAATCATTATTAAACAAAAAAGTCCACATATAGATCCTTGCGATACTCCACCCTTGCGACCGGCTTAAGATCTGAGCTCTGATTATCCACCTTGATCATTTCATACCTCTCTTTCAAGTAGGGTTGAAAGAAAGACAGTTCCACATCTTTCACGCCACAGTGCTGGAGTTTTCAATAAGAATTTCATGAGATATTATGTCGAAGGCTTTACTTAAATCGAAGAATGTAGCCCAGATGTTATTTTTTCTTCAAAATCATCAAGTATTGAAGAGACTAAATTATCTACAGCTTTAGCGTATACGTTGTTAATATTTGTCTTTAAAGGTTTTGTACCAAAAGGGGGAGGGGATCAAATATGAACAGTATAAATAGATGTCGACTGACTCGGAGCAGTAAGGAGTACCAGAAAAACTTATAGTATGTTAGCACAAGGTCCTTAGCAAAGGCAAAACTAACAGAACCTTCGAAGTAACAAGAAGAGTGTGACAGGGTTATTATCTTTTACTCTACTTTTTATTCCTACTCTAAACGGAACTGTTAAGTAATTAAATGACTACAACGCCAAGTGTGGTATTGCTTCAATGATAATGCATGTCCTTAAGAAAATGTTCACAGCACAGAATGGAGTAAAAAACGAAAAGTAAAATCAGTACAGAAATTGAACTGAAAATATAACTGTTGAAAAATAATAATTCTATCACGCAGCTGAACCGCTGCCGAGAGTTGGGCGAATTTCCAAAATTAAGTTTATATGTTTTAATGTTCCAACCAACTATTTAGGAGTTACTTCCGCACGTGCACGTCATCGAACATAACTACATTTTAATGAACAATATTATTCTTTAACTATCTCCACCGGAGTGAAACTTATGTTTGTGCTAGAGTTGTGTTATGTGTGTTGTGTGTTAATGCTTCCAATGTCCCGATGAGTGGTCGAATGGACCGAAATTGCAATAGACAAATAAGGTAAGACAACATAAATCTTAAAAATTGGATCAGTTGAAGTGTAATAAGTTTTAATTTAATATTTGGAAAATTTGCAAACTCAGGAAGTCGGTGAATAGCTGTCAGCGTGCACGAAATATATTAGTAGAATTCGCTTGCACCACAGCCTCCAAACTCGGCTCACGCGCTACTTCGTTCTGCTCGTACCTCGACCTTGCTCCCTCGGACCAGAAGCTACCACCACGGTAAAATCCCCCACTTAAAAATACTTTTGTGGTGTTTTACGTTTTGATCAGTTTTGGAGGAACCAGTCGGGCTATAAGGTCATGTAAAAAAAACCTAATGTGCAGAATAATCTTCTGTATTTATTTTTTGTAGACAAAACCCCCAACAAATTTCGTTCTAGTACAAAAATCTAAAAAGAATTTGCTTCCAGTCGAAAAAGTGCTTCCGGTTGTTGGATTTTTTTTGCTAATGAACTCGACCGAGTGGCTTATGCCCTCCGCTCACGGGGCGAGAAGGAATCGAAACGAGAAAGACTCGAACTGTTGAGAACGGAAAAATCGAACGTGACGCTTGAAACGATGAGTTGTGTCTTGTTGACCATGAAGGTGTTTAATGTGAAATTTGTGGGAGAAGTTGAAAACCCTAATCTATATATATAATCTAAATACCACTCACTCGTTCATCACAAACACTCAAAAACCACCGAACGGATTGGAATGAAATTTGGTATGTAGCTTCTTCTAGGGCCCTTAGTGGCTAATAAAGAAGGTTTTAAAAAACATTCAAATTTTTAGGGAGGGGGGGGGGTCAAAGTTACTAAAAATCCCCATAAGAAATACATAGTATAATATGTTTATTTTGTTAATATACATTTAACTTTGATTTGTCTATCCGTGCAAAGCCGGATCGGGCCAGCTAGTGTGTTATATAATCATATCATCCTCCAGGAATATTCTAGGAAGGAATGTACAGAGAAAGCATGGAATGAAATTACCAAGGAAGTAAATTTGTCACCTAAGAATATTATTTCATTACATTCTTTCTTTAACATAATTATAGTTGCATAGTTTTATTATACACTAGCAGATACCCGTGGCTTCGCACACGGTCCAAACTTTCGCCGCAAAGTAATAAATGTTTATTGTTTTAGGGGTTGTTATTACATTTTCACCCCTTAGCAGCACGCTATAAAATGCTAAAAAGGCCAACTATGGTTTACGTAGTATATATGTATTGTAAGAAATAAATGTACAAATTTCCAGTTTTCTAGTCTTAATGGAAGTATAATAATAAATATTTATTGTTTCAACTCTTAAATCTAAATGAATTCTAGTCTATGGCTCATTCCAGGTCATGATCTATATGTGTGCCAAATTTCATTCAAATCCATCCAGTAGTTTTTACGTGATTGAGTAACACACACACAGACAGACACTATTAGATTTTTATTAATAGTATAGATATATATAATCATTAAACAAACTTCGATCAAATTTAAATTATTTGAAGCCATTGATTATATAGAATATCAGGTATTATTAAAACCATTGGTTATTCACTTTGGAGATAAACAGTAGACAACCCTAAGTATCTACTTAGATACTTAGGGTTACTAAATGTTACTTAGAATAAAACGTAAAACAGTAGAAAGTTATAAATCTAGGCTATTCTATAGAATGACAAAAATTTTGCATCGCTCTTTTGAAATTATTTTACCGCAACTATAAACCGAAGTGATAGTTCCGTTCGATGTAGAGTTTTTCTTGTCATCCGTTGGTCGTCACCAATAATCATAATATCTTCTCATCACAAACGGTACGTCTCCACATCGCCAAGGCCATAAATTATCAAAGGCCTTATTATTATTATTGCTCAGTGATGCAAAAGTGACGAGGGTTAATATCTTCAATGCCGGGCTCAATGAGTTTAATCGGTGAAGGAGTAAATATTTGTCATATTTTTATAAAATTAAAAAAAAAACAATGTTACTTTATAATTTGAGGAGGATTAGGTTAGGTTAGGTAATGTCTTCAAAATTTGCGTCATTCCAGTGCTGATCATCTGCTATGATCAATTATGCACACGCCATTACCACGGTTTGTTGCTTTTGTGAATTCCAATTCGGCTATACTTAAGTTGTGTAAAGTATGTATAAGTTTTTCAAACTTATTTGTGCATAATATTGTTTATGTAACAGTGATTAAATAAAAAAAAAAACAAAGCCAGAACGCCGCTTTTTATATTACTGGACTTGATTTGTAATGTTAAACCAAATCTTTCTAGTAATATATATAAGTGGCTGTACATAGTCATTCAAGATTAACTGCGAGCATCTCAAAAGTACGAGATAAAATTACATAAAAAGTACATAAAATTCATTACGTTACTTTAGAATTCGAGGCGTATCATGTCTGCAATGAAATGGATGCAAAATTTGCGTCATTCCAGTGCTGATCATCTACTATGCTCAGTTGGGCACATGCCACTACCACGGTTCGTTGCTTTTGTGAATTCCAATTCGGCTGTCAAAACTGTCAGAGTATGCCAGGTAGCCCGCTCGGCGCTGTGGAGTTTCGGCGCTCTGGAGTCGTATTCTAATAAACTGCTCATTTTAAAAACTTTTTAAGACGAAAGTTGTGTACCTTCTTGGTTGAAGACTGCTAATTGACTGCGAGAAAAATCACCCCTTGAGCGGAGGACATATCGCATAAGACGCATGACGCTCGTGCCGCTTCGAGTTCGAGTCTCTCTAGCTTCGATTTGCTCTCGCCCCGTGAGCGAAGGGCCTAAGACAACCAACGCGTGTACCAAATTTGGACCAAATCAGAAGTAAAATGCTACTGTTATATTGCGAACACATAAGTACATATATACGATTTTTAATGACACTCCAAAACATGTTCTGGAAACCATGATCGCCCTTTGCTCATTAACAACTCCCGACCATAAGTCTTACCATAAGAGTCAATGACTCACCTTTTCTATGTAAATTCGCTAATAATCTGTGCATGGAAATTTTTAAACTACATTGGTACACTGTACTGTGAACTGGATTGCGAGAGACGATAGGCGCAGATTATGACGAAATAAAGCTAACTTTGCTGACTTTAATCTGACCTTCTTACCCGTGATCTAATTGTAAACTACAAAGGATCTGTACGAAACATACGGTAACTACACAGTCATTAAAATACGAGTGTTTGTTTGTCTTTATTGAATCTAAATTACATATAGACATATTAATGACCGGCGATTTTGTAAAATTCCTGTTGAATTGTAAGTTAATTGGTCTTTGATATTTATGTCATAAAGCTTAGCCCAATTACAACTATCCAACTATTACACAAGATAGTAATAATGGATACTAGGATTCTACCTATCTTTACTTTCTGCCAGCCTGGAGGATTAGACGGAGGGGGGCTGTATTTTCTTAACTTATTCGGGGGTTCCAAATGTAACACGTTTAATAGATTATACAGATGTGTATTGGTTTACAAATGTAGAAAAATAGAGATACCTATACATTATAGTGAAATATCACACAAACATATTAGGCGGTGATATTTATTAGCCCTTCAATTCATATTCTGAAAATTGAACTAATGACATGTGAAAACTCAACTGTAAAATTATAGTCACTCCATGAGTTCAAGTGCATTGATAATTCACAACAGAATATTTCGACCACTCGAAACTATTACTTTGTAGTAAACCAAAGACTTATTTATATACTCAGCGCTCGCCAACCCCTGCGGTGACATATTATGGTGATGCCAAAATGCAAACCACAAAATTCATAATTTTGTTTTTAATTTTTAATAGGAAATGATTATTGATTAGGACAGAAGCAGTTTGATCAAGTTGGGTAGTGCGGGTAGCTATGACCTGTGCATAATGTTAGACATAGGTTGAAATAAAAACGCAATAAACCCCAACATTTGTTCACAAAATTCTCTGAAAAGTCCTCTACATGTTAGTTAAAGTTTCGTGAAAATCGGTTCAGCCATTCCGGAGATTAGCCTGGACAATCAAACAGACAGACAACAAATTTATAAATGTGTCGTTAGCACATGTGTGTTTTTTAATATGTAAATTAAAAATTTAGAAAAAAGCTCATATTTTGAAATCTCAGACAGACACTTCAATTTTATATATAAGTGGGCCTATAGATTGATGAGTTATATATATATATATATCCGTTATTTATTTACCAAATTACATTTGCCTCTGGTCGAAATTAAATTTAACCAACTGCCGGGTATTTAGGCTAAACAAATTATTGCATTCCATACAAATACATCGTGATAATATTTTTTCACTTATCATGCAGCCCGTTTATAGTTATTTGTGTCTTAAGTGAGGGAAGTATAACTTTTTCGTCCAGAAACTAAATGTTATTTGAGAAAATGTAATGTTCTTGAAGGCGACTAAAGGTAGAAACACACTGCTGTCACGTCACGTGAGCTCACGAGATGTCACACTGTCACATATTTAGTGTGATATCATGCTAAGAAGTACACTACTGTCACGCATCATCACCGTGACACTACTTTCTCGATCATTTCTTTGTTAGTCCTTGCCTTATCAATATGAAATAAAAAGCAAATAAATGATAATATTAGCCTTCCTTTATTTTGATATATTTTTTTTTTAATAGGCGAAAAACCTGGATGGTTATCATCACCTATATACAATAATAATGTAGGCCTGTATAGATACACAATTTTAACAAATAGGCCTACAGTTTCAAAAAATCATATCTAAATTTTACAACACTTGACTATTTTATAATATTCATCCAAATCTATTTGATGTATCCATATATTGAATAGAAAGCAATTAATTAAAACATAATATTTTTATATTTTATTTGGCATACAGGAATGTATATAAGTAAAAAAACATGTTTACAAATAGGCCAACAATTTTATAAAATAATACCTACATTTTGGAACAAATATTACTATTTTATAATACCAGCCTAGTATCGTCTAAACCATTTGCTTTATCAATATAAAATAAAAAGCTGTAAAATATATTTTTATCTTTCTTTTGATATATAATAATACTAGCTGGCCCGATCCGGCTTTGCACGGATAGACAAATCAAAGTTAAATGTATATTAACAAAAAATATATTATATCAATAAATATATTACACTATGTATTTCTTATGGGGATCTTTAGTAACTTCGACCCCCTAAAATTTCGAATTTTTTTAAAACCTTTCTTAGAGAGCACCTACGGCCATATAGGAAGCTGCATACCAAATTTCGTTCCAATCCGTTCAGTGGTTTTGGATAAATCGTGATTTAGTACTTTGAACCCCAAACCCCCCCCCCAGATTTCAAATTTTTTGAAACCCTTTCTTATCAGCACCTACTGCCCTAGAGGAAGCTACATACCAAGTTGCATTCCAATCCGTTCAGTAGTTTTTATAGAAATCGTGATTTAGAAACTTTGACCCCCCCAAAACTACCCAAAGATTTCGAATTTTTGAAAACCTTTCTTAGAAAGCACTTACGGCTCTAGAGGAAGCTACATACCAAATTTAATTCCAATCCGTTTAGTAGTTCTAGATAAATCGTGATTTAGTAACTTTGACTCCAAAAAAAACCCTAAAATTTCGAATTTTTTGAAAACCTTTCTTAGAGAGCACCTATGGCCCTAGAGGAAGTTACATACCAAATTTCCTTCCAATCCGTTCAGTAGTTTTTGAGAAATCGTGATCAGTGAGTCAGTGGATTTGGCTTATATATATGTTAGATAGATAGCCTATATAAATACAAAATCTTAACAAATAGAACTAATGTTTTTGAATTTGGAATCAGTGCAATATAGTTTAACTGAACTGAAATGGAAAACACGTGGGCTGACGTCCTCCGAAAGTGGGGAAGTCCAGATATTTATCACGTGAACTCACGATTGAAGTCCAAGACGTTATGCCCGTGATGTGAGGTGACAATAATGTAATTCTAGTCCATCGAAATACCATTCAAAACTACATCCCACATTTTTAGTCCGTGACTTGAGATGATATGACATGACTTTCTTCCCGTAAGACACACAACATTTTCCCTCCAGCTACAGTTTTAGAAAATAATTTGCATTTCACTGTGGAAGAAACTTTATTAAAACATGGACATTCATATTTACAAAAACAATTATTGATGTCATACCAAGAATACACCCACACGGAAGTTCATTGATACATTGGTGTTCCAGCAGCTGTTTTACTAACACATTATTTAGCGGGAAGAAAAGTACCCTTATAAAAGCATTTAATATACTTTGACAGAACGTCTAAAGTAAACCCAGTGTTCTTTATATGGACACTTTTCCGCACCCGCTTGATAAGTGATTCTTTCTACCCCATTAATGATGCAGAAAATACCTTGAAGTAGTAGCTGGAGAAGAATATGATTACAGAACAACAGAAAATTTACTGTAAGCTACCGGACTTCGACGACGTAAAACATATTACAGAATGCAGTTCCGTTTAGTTCAGACAAGGTGTAAACGCTACGGACATTTAAAAAGAAATCGAGTTACCAGCCTCAAAACTATTGACCCAAATCCATAATTCAACGGCTAAAATTCCCCCGTTACCCAGTTTTAACCCAAAGTCTTGATAACAAAGTGAAAATCATATTTTCTAGTTTATAATGTTCCCGTGATCCGATTGTTCTAGTTCCGAATAAACGTTTATTCTCCCCCCACTCTTGTGACGTAGCAGGCAGTGCAAAACCTAGTGTTTCATTAATATAAGGTCCGATCAAGACAGCGGGCAAGTCTTAGTCCATTACGGTCCACGGCCTGCTAGAGTGAAAGTAAGGATAAGCGCATGCGCGAAGCGTACACCGTATAAATAAAAAGGAAAGCCGCCTAAAGACTCTTGTCTCGTCAGATACAAGATGGCTACCAGGACAATCGCTTGGTGTTTCTTGGTGCTTCTTGGATTAGGTAAGTGAAGCGTTTAAAAATGTTATATTATATTATATTATTGTGTAAGTTTTGATTGCGGGTAATTTTTTTGAAGGGAAAGCGCTTGTTTTCGATCGAAGATTGTTGAAATTAGGTTTTCAATTTATGTAAACTAAAAAAAATTTTAGATTTTGTCTGCATTAGAGTTTATTAATCTATTATTATTTTGAAAGTAAAATTGTTTACACACAGAACACGAGCAGTAGGTTCTGTTCATCTAACCTAACCTATACACGTTTGTACATTAG
>JAGFPH010000495.1:418829-436220 GCA_018207615.1 Philaenus spumarius
TAAGTATTGATTGGTCTATGCTGTTTGTTTTCTTTGGAAGTCTTGGAGACTTCAATGCCGCTGGAACTATTTTCATAAAACTTAACATGCTCTACCACTATTGCCTCGCTATCGTTTTCGTTAAATTACCTTTCCTGGCTCACAAAACTCATTTTCAGTGAATTGTGTATAATCTAGAAAATTCTGCAACTTTAACGTTTTCCTTTATTTGTATCTCCGTAGTTAAACGCGAATGATATTTAAGGCACAGATTCATAACATTAGCCTACGTTTTGCCTATTAGACAGAGAGGGTCGGATTATCCCATGACTGTATAAAAGCAATACTTAAATTAATTCTAGACTAAATAAAGCGATTGCTACTTTTTCCCACGAATGAGTTGTTTTCAATTGATTATAACGTTTATTCTAAACTTATGCGCAGTACTTAAGCGCCAGACCTGCTGCTAGTGTACAGTATTTATTGCGAAAGTATACGTTGTAGGCAAGCTCCGTCGTTGGCCTACGTCCAAGGCTAAATCCACCACTGGCCTGACAACGGGATTTCATTGTATGTGTTCCAATATTGCATAATCTACGCCTTAGAACTTTTTTACACCAACAAAATAATCTGCATTGATAACCTGTAGAATGTTTACGCTGCAGGAATGTCTTTAGTTTAGCCGAGCTTTTCAAATTGTATTTCTAGTTTTCTTTTTTACTTGATCTTGGGCTCTGTTGCACCTGCTCCATTCTGTGGATCACCCGTTAGAATAATAACAAACTTACTCTTGTATTTTTCTTATTTAAAGAATTATCATTTTAAAGAACAGAAAATACCCATTTCATATTAAAAGCAGAATCTTACAAATCTAGAATTACTTGATAGATGCAATGCCAAATAATTATTCCTTGTGTTTTTCTTCCACATAACTGTTCACTTTTGCGATAAAGTCTGTGCAAATTTCTCGAATACATTTTCTACAATGTTAGTATCAAGCGTCACATGATAGAGTCTATCATGTACGCAAACACAAATTATTATCCAAACACGTTTTCTAAATAGAACATATAAATATTTATCTTCCATATTTTAGAAAATAATATAAAACCCCAGCACGACGTGATTAACACGTATTTTCGACAGATCGTCAGCTGTTTTAAAATTATTAGCCTCCGTATTGTATCAAAGAAGTCATGTTGAAATCCTCTTACTGTATAATTTCAATGTTTTTTTCTTCTTGGACATTTAAAAAAATTGTTTTTAAGTAGTTATTTTAAATTAAGCGTTTAATTTGTTCATATTATTAATTGATTGCATTAAAATTCAAGAACATATTTATTGAGTTAATATAATGTGGTTAATTAGCTAAGTAGAGGTCATGACACAAGCAAATCTGTTTTAAGTTTATCAATCACCCTTATGTATTATTTCTTAAAGGTTTTTTTTACAAAGCCATATATCTCCCTTAATTCCTTATCAAAATTAATGAATCAAACATAATTTTAAAGCTTATGTTTTCCAGTATTTACAAAAAAATATGCAAATAGCTTAATACAAATGTTTTCGTTAAACAAATTTATTGAAAAACTTTTCTATGAAATTTCATATGATCCCTAATGAAAGGCACCATCTATTAACAATCTGTTTAACTAGCATGACAGCTGTTAGTTGGATTGTTTACATTCTGTATGCAAGTGTAATCTATCACGCAAATCAATCAAATTAAATCAACATAAAGCGTTATATATTTTTATAAACTGTTATTTATAAACCAACGTAAATAACTAACTGAATTAAATCAACGTATTAAATTAGGTAAGTGTAGGCCTACTTCGAACTTGCAAAATATTCGCTCGGGTCAGCTATACGTATTTTACGATCATACAACATTGCTTAACATAAATAGCCGAAATAATTACTCAGGAATAAATAGTATTTATTTAAAATGCCAGACCTCCAAGTGAATATATCGTTATATATGATCATAGTAAACATAATACAGTATCAATGTATTACTTCTTTTAAAATTAGATTTGTTTCGTTACCATATCTTTAGTCCTGAGCATTGGACTATGCTGACAGCTGGTCTGCCCTCGATTCAAATCAGGCAACAACCTCACCACAAGGTTTCTCTTGCTGCAAGAAAGTATCTCTCCTTCCACTAATGACGCGGTCGGACCAAATTTATCCTGCATTCATACTGTATTGGACCCACTTTCAATTTATTTTATTAGATGTAGCGAATCTGTTAGACTTTACGTAGAATTGTGCGATAAATAAATTACAATCAAAATAAATAGAGTTACGTTAAACTCTTCTTTACAATCTTTTAAGAGTTTTTAATTAGTTAATTTGGCTTCCTCGAGAATCGAAAAGTACTTCTCAAGTCGTAAGCAAGACTCACAGAAAGTAGAGGTTCTTTGATATTTCGGTGTTGTCTTCTTCTGTTCCTGTTCGAAATATTGACTTTTTAACTAGCCTATATAATTATGTGTTGTATAACTAAGGCTAAATCAACAAATCTTACTTCTCACCGTCTTATTTAGTTCTTTAAATAATTAGGTACGCGTGATATTTTTTAAAATATTCAATAAAATACAATCCGATTAGTCTTTTTTTTAAATTAAACTTGAAATCGTGTTTAAAGGATCAGAAAACATTTATTGTTAGTTGGTTTTTTTTTGCCTTGGATAAGTAATTCATTCCTCTTCTTTACTTTGATTTTATTCGACTAAATTTCATTCAAATTTTGTTTAATAATTTGATTCATAAAAGCTAGTTAACTGGAAGACAAACACCTAATCAGGTCGTTGTATACTAGTAAGCGTTAAAGTCTCTCAAACAATCTGGTCACGTCACTCTCGCCACATTGTTCAGCAGCCCGCGACCGGTTTCAACTCTCTCCCAAAGCGTGTCGGATTGTTAATATTTATGTGAATGACTCGCCATATTTTTGACAATATTGTTACTTATCGCCAGTCAACATTTTACTTCGTCAGCAAATATAAGCTTAAATGTATTCTTTATTAACAGAAACACACTCTAGTGGCGAATTTATACATATAGCCAACAGTAAAATCGACGCGTTGAAATTGAAGTTTTTGAGCTATGGTAATGCCCGTAACACTAAATAATTTTAAACTTTTGTTTTTATCTTTCACTTTTCAAAATGGTAATTTATGTAATATATTTTAACTTGTAAATGCTGACATTTATTAAAAATGTGGGCGATTTCACAAACAATGTTAGTATTTGTAAAAGCTGTTTCAGTTCCGTAATTTTTAGGATGACAAAAGATATAAAAAAGTATTCTTCAAAACAATTACAAATTCTCTCCTGTTTACACTATTGTATTTTTATTGAATACCGGATAGTTGGTACACGGACATCTTGTTACACTTTTGGGGCCAGCTACCTGAGTTCAGTCTGACGCTAATCTCACTAATGTATATATTCTGATTCCCATCACACTTTATCCGGGTTTTGGACTGGCAAATTGATTATAGTTTTTACAATAATTTGGCATGTTTAAATTCAGCTATAGTTAAGCTGTCGTCATTTTCGTAGATTTTGTTTTTAAATTTTGTTGTCTATTTTTTGAGTTTTATTTTACGTCGTTTTTAAAAACAGAATTTCAACCCTAAAAAAATAGCCTGAAGTATTTACTTACAGCCTCTAGTCTTCCAGTTGTTTGTAAAGATATATGTAATAGATATACGACTACACGAATTACTATATGAAATATATAATACATATTTAAATATATTTATTACTAGGAGAAACCCCTGTTTGCTCCGCACGCCAACCCCATTGGAAACTTCTATACACATAATCATGTCATGTTTTATTTATAATAAAGGTGTAGGATTAATAATAACCCCCAAAGCTAAGATGGTAAATAATGTTAAATGTTCAAATCAAATTATTTCGTATATTTTATAACAGCAGTTATAATAAAGGTTAAAAGAACCAGCAAGGCTCAAGTCTACACTTTAATAACAGCCTAACCTAAAAGTTAGAAGTACAAATAATTGCTTCAAAGCTTGAAATCAGCTGTCAATGGAAATATTGGAGCAAACAGTTTTATCTGTTATTTTATTCAATTGGTTACTATGGTAAGAAAAGTAAATACATGGTTGGTTCATCAGTCTAGGCCTAACCTAAGATTTTTTCCGACTAAATTTACAAATAAATATTGAAAAAAAAATGTTTTATCAAAATGAATTATTGACTATGTTACTCAGGGATAGTGTAGCTTTTTATTAGTAAAACTATTTTTTTTTTTCAATCGGTTCAGTAGTTCCACCCCCTACATACAAACAAATTTTACCTCTTTATAATATTAGTATAGATGAAGTAATAACAGTAATTTCTTTTAAAGAGCTTTATACAGGCCTTAGTAAAAGAATCCAACAAATCTGTTAAGTGGTATCTTTAGAATCATCATTACATAAGTAAGTCCATAGCATTAAATTATGTTCAGAGTGTTGGTGTAATTACGGAGAAATTACTGCAATGAGAGCAGAATTAGTCGATAATCGGGGGTTGGAATTTCCAACTCAGGTAGCTGGCCCCCAAAAGTCAAAAGTGTAACGAGATATCCGTGTAACCAACTTTCCGGGCACCATTTTTTCTAAAATATTTATAAAAATTAAAACATGATCTGTGTTCATTAAAGTAATAGATGAAAAATAACAAACAACAGTATGTGAGGTGAAGTTAACTCAACATTATTACTGTCCGATATATCTGAGATGTAACTTACAAGTTATAAATTATTAAAACTTTCATTACAGTTATTCCTACATGTCCTTGCTATGGGCTACCACAAGGTTGTGTAACGTAGCCAACGACCCACTTTTACTTACTTTTCTCATTATTTGCAGTTAACTATTGTCACTCTAAAATTGAAGATCTGTTATCTTATAGGACGTTACTGAATTTTGAAGAATCTTGTTTTCACTTTTATGTGAAATGTGTCAATAAATTCTGGTCAACCTTTCACCGAACACTGATAAGGGCTTTCCTTTCGTTAACTTTACTGTCAGTCAAATTAATTTATTTTTAAAAGAAATAAATTTACTACTCACAGTTAATTTTTTATGCCGATGAATTGCAATTATTTTTAGAAAATTTTAGAAATAATGAGAACATATCACTTTAGACTACAGGTTTTTAAATTAAAAATTCCCAACTCTTATCGCAACCACGACTTAAAATGTTTGAAAGAAAGGATTCGGTTAAGTATTTATACGTATACACCGGATTAATCTTACCTCCCACACTATTTCATCGGTTTTAAGATGTGTTAAGGAAGTATCGCAATGCTGAGCGTAGTTTAGTCGCCATGGCATCCGTCTGACGCCAAACACTTTCCAAGGCTATCAGGTTTACTCAGGAATGTTATAAATAAAACATTATCCGGTGACGTCATCGTCTAATTGTATTAAAGTACTGTTAACTCAAACAACAATGCAATGCCATCGTGATATTTACATACGATTTTACCTCTAGATACTCTAGAGTTTGGAAATACAATTCAATTAGCGATGTTTGATAGAACAATAGTTTTTCTTCAACAGTTCAGACTTCTCTGATCAATGTGAAATCAGTCTTGTAGTTTTGTACCACCTGTAGCCTATAAAAGCGAGTGTATGTGAGTAACATACAATATAACAGTTGATTTCACCCATCATCTGTAATACTTAAACAAACCCAGTGTGGTAGATTATACTTTGCAATTTTAAAGTTTAGTATTGTTTAAAAAAATGTAATTTGTGTGCTTAAGACCACAAGGCAGAAGAGTAAACTTTTAACACAGCTTACGAAATGAGAAAGCACAATGTCCATTTCAGATGTATTATCAATCAAACAATTTTAACACAACTTAAATTCAGTCTAGGCCTAACCTAAAATTATTGAAGATTGTACATTCGAATCAACTGTTGTATATGTTATTTTATTGTATTGGTTGCTATGGTAATGAATAAATACATTCAAGAAACATGTTTTGGTTCATCAGCCTAGGCCTAACCTAAAATTATTTTGTGTGTTTAACTTTAATTTTATGTATTTCTGATGCATTTTTATATAAAAATATTAGCTTATATGTTATATATATATAATATAATATTATATGTTATATTTATACACAGTTTGTTGATATTCAACATAACGCAAACCATTTTTAAAAAGAGTTCTTGTTTTATTTGTGCTTTTTTCAGATGAGATATACATTTTTTTTTAAATACATTGGTAGAAATGTTCAAGGTTAAGTTAGGTCTCACGCAATCACTCATTGTTAACTACACCTTGTTACAGCTGTCGCGACATCAATAAGAGAGAAAAGACAAGACGACGGAGACGAAGAAGAGAATGAATCACAATCAGTTGACGAGTTGTGCAAAGATCGCCCGCCAGATGAGTATTTCAGGCTGTCTACGACAGGAGACTGCAGGGATGTCGTGAGGTAAGAAACGATTGTCATCCGTTGCATCCGATTTGAGTAAAGGAAATTAATTGTTCTACTTCGAAAAAGCTGTTGATATGTTTTATAACAGCGTTTGCAGGTATCTTGTCTTGAATACGAATTAGGCATATCGTGAAAGATATTTGTTTAAAAGAGGATTTTAAAGAAAATATATTTTGAACTACTTTAGCTACAAAAAAATTAGCTGTCTCTTTGTTAATATGTGTGTTTATTGTCTAAGCTTTATTCCTGATTCAACTAACTTATCAATATTTGAATTTTTTATCAACTGTAAACTAAAAAGTTTGTTTTACAACAAGAAACAATAACACTAGCATTTCTCAACTGATTTTTATTGACGAAATACATCGTTAATACATAGAGGAAACTTTCCAGACTATGAAAGGTGTGTCGAATTGAAAATCTAATAATTCGACCACGCAGCTGAACCGCTGACGTGAGTTGAGCGAATTTATAAAATTAAGTTTATGTGATTTTAGGGTTTCAACCAATTATTTCAGAAATTGGTCTACTAACGAAGGCGTTGAATAGCTGCCTCCGTGTAAAATTTGTTTTTAACTCAGCCTCCAAACCTGACTCAAGCCGTCAAGCGCTACTTCGTTCCGCTCGCAGCATAAAAAGCGCTTAGTAAGTTTGCACCTCAACCTTGTGGCCAAACTGCTTTCCTTCGCTCGCATTGGTTCCGTCGGCCTCGTAACAGAAGCTGACCAACAATAAAATCCCCCTAGTGGATTTGAACTACGTACTTTTATGGATTTTTTCGTTTTGATCGATTATGGGGGGAACTAAGCTTATAAGGTAGTGTAAAAAAACAAAATGTGCAGAATAATATAATACATTATTTTTGTTTAGAGAAAACCCTAAAAAAGTTTCATTGTAGTACGAAAAATCTTAAAACAGTTACTTTTGGTGGTTGGATTTTTTTTGCTAACGAACTCGTCAAAGAGACTTAGACGACTATGGAGTGTACAAAATTTGGACCAAATCGGACTTAAAATGCACCCGTTAGAGTTCGAACACATATATACATAGGCTATATATTTTTAATGACACCTCCAAAACATATTCTAGGGACCATGATTGATGAAAATTCGCTAATAAAGAAAGTGTACTGTACACACAACCCACATAGTCAATTTCCTCTTAACTGTTCTATTGAAATAATATTTTTGTTTCTTATTATTGTTACTGTACATCTATAATTAGAAAGAATAAGTCCAAAGCCTGCACAAAACTAACAACTTGTACATTTCACAATTTGCGAACTAAACAATGTTAATGTACACCCGTTAAAGTGTACGTCGCATAACCATAGACTAATCGGACAAGTGGAATCCAAAAGGGTGAAAACTTAACCTATACAAAATATGGTTGTGAACATTTTGTTTGCTTTAGGTGTGACAAAGCTGCGGAAAACGGCAAGACCAGGCTGGCCGGCGTCAGATGCCCTAACGGATTAGCTTTTGATATTGACCGACAAACTTGTGATTGGAAAACTCATGTTAAAAATTGTAACGAACTAGAAAGTAAGTAAATGTAAGATGAAAGGTAAAAGGAACTGTTGCGACTTGCCTGCGGTGTAACTGTTGCGACTCGCCTGCGGGTTGCGTACTTGCACAAAGCTACAATCGGAACTCTACAAATTAATATTTTACTTAGAATTTTGCCGCCAAATGTTGGTAAATATAATTGATATTGTTTGAAGGGATATTGTATGTAAGGATATCAGGACTAGTTTTTGTTTTAACTTTGTAACAAGAAGCTTTTAAGATATTTTCGAAAATGTTACTAATAAGTAATAATCATCCCATTCCCTTTTATTTTCGAAAGATATAATTATTTTGAAAAAACTTTTTTTGTTTAGGTACTTATATACTTTATACAAAAACATGCCGGTTCAAACTTTTTTGACAAAATTACTAAAACTAGGTTTCCCACCATGCTGTGTTTTGGAGAAGGTCATCTTCACCAATGTATATCTTTCCGCTATGGTTATTGTTAATGTAAATTCTGTAAATTGCGTTTATGGCATGTCGATGCGATTTGTTATTATGTACTATCTCAAGACGACTTTTGGTAAGGAACCCTTCGCCTCTTTATTTTTATTTCAGACTTAACTTGTCGACAGGGAAAAACACAGCATTAACAAAGCTTTAAGTAAAAATAAATAAATACGCTGAAAATAAGTATGTATTTGTCAGTTCTTTGGAATACAATATAATTATATTTTGAAACTATTTATGGTGGTAAATATTAATGCATACAAAAAACTGCTTTAATTGTATGGTTTACTAAAAGTCATAAAAACTCACTATGAACAAGTATTTCACAAATTAAAATTGGTTAATTTACACTAAAACAAGTACTAATTACAATAATATAAAATATATCATTTAAAATTATTAAACAGTAAAAACATATAAAGGTAAATTAATAAAACAAAATATAAACTTATAACAACAATTAAATAATATTTATTGATATAAGTTTTCTGTAACAGACCTAACAATTACCATATAAAATAAAGTTGTTTTTCCAACGTTACATAAAGCATATGTTGTAGGAACGCCCGAGGCAAGTTGGCGTGGTTCCTTTTACTTCCTGCTCATGTTTCAATAATTAGCATATGTTTCTTTGGCATTTGTTCAGGTGCACTAAAGCTGGTATGAAGCAAATTAGTTGTCCTTCAGGACTGGCTTTCGACATAGATAAGCAAACTTGCGATTGGAAGGGTAAAGTGCCCAACTGTGACCGACTGGACAGTAAGTGACTGTAGATGGCGGGTGACGGTCAAGTCAACAAGTACCGTAGAGTTGAATCGTAGACACAAGCTTCGTTGTCAATACGCCAATCATTCGTCTAGATTTTGTTCCGTTTGTTGATTTAAAAGGTTGATCAGAGAAACCAGTTTAGTATGGAACGGAGTCTAGAGCGTGATTTAATGTAAATGTAGAAGCTACTGACTTCAATCCCAGTTCGAGATACTCTTTCAAAGTGGTGGAACCTCACACTTCCTTGCTAACCTAACCTGCTGTGGTGCTGTGTGTGCATGATCCACCTGTGTATATTTTCTTCTTGTTTGAATAGAGTGTGCAACCATTGGCATCTCAGCAAAAATAAAAAACAAAAACATAACCTACTTTTCTAGCTTTTAAAATATGTTTTTTGTACTTTTGAAAAACCACTAAATATTTTCTAACTGTGTTTTAATAATTTAAACCAATTTTATTCTTAGATATTTTATCCTATATCCAACGATTCAGGCCGAAATTTTGAAGATATTAAATTCAGGAAAAGCCTACACAAAGATAAAAACTCTTACAATCCTATGTTCTATGAAGAACGTGACAAGGAATAAAAGTTACAATTGAACTAAAAAAATTTTAAAGGTTTTCTTAAAAACTTACGAAATCTCTTAAACCAAAGCATGTTTCCCGTTAAACTATGCTTATAAATCGAACATTTATTCAGATGCCAATGATTACATACTTAAAACTCACACTCACTTTACATTATTAAACTATCTCTAAGTTACTTAATATTAGCAAACAAACTACTAACTCATTGTTGAAGGCTACTAACACTTAGACGCATTCATCTAACGATTAACAGTTGTAAATTTAATATACGATAAGCACTAAGTCTTTTCTACATTAAAAACTCTGCTTTTACATTGAAAAGAACCCAAACTTTCAAATACTAGCCTTTTTTATAGAGGAGGAAATATTATGTAAATAGTTTCTCTAAGAAGACATGTGGAAATATAAATAAATAGTTAAATCTAACTTAATTCTTCTGCAAAAATAGATTTGCATGATGGAGTTTGAAGATTTTAATGCAGGAGCTAATTATTCCAATTCCTGGAATATACAGATTTTGGATTACTACACTAATGTCTTCGCTTTAATGTTCCTGTGTCAACTATATATCGTGTCAGCCTCCTTATGGTTTACTACTTTATAAAATAATGTCGTTCTTATGAACAGTTCAACTCCTACAATACAAAATTATGGTTTCAGAATGTTATGGAAGTAATATTAACACTGGATCTAACCTCTGCTGTTTTTTAACTACGACCTAGTCGACCAAAGAATCAAGCACATAGAAGTGTTCACATTATATGGCAACATCAGCTGAATTCCATCTACGAGAATCAAATCATTTTATTTTTCCTAGCGATGATGCAATGTTACTTGATGGTTTCGCTTTGTTAAGGGACTACAAAACTGACATTCCCCTAGATTGGAAAGAATGCCAATAGGATACACCTTGAAAATCCTGTAAAAAGAGTTGGACTAATCTCTAGCAGGTTCTATTCTGGCAAACTTTGACAATATAATGACCTACTGATACAATCATGGAAATATATTGGAAGGCATTACAATTTTGCAAATCCTACAAGTAAACGGCTTTGTTACAGTTGTTCCATAGTTACTCGTTCATTATACAATCGCTATGAAAGTCGGTTGAGACCTTGCTCAAATCAAGCTTAATATAAACACCTAACTGTTTCAGCAAAGAATTTGTTAGATGAGTTCGTCCAACTTTTGAATATGCTATCTTCGATATAGTTATACAAGATGTTATATCTCATACTACATAATACAGACCACAAATTATGTTTTTCGCCATACCGACTATTGTTATAAATTAATATAATAGGAACTTACCGTCACCAATAGTCAAAAATCGTATTATTTAAACGACGGCCGTTTCGGCTATTCTGCCAGAGAGAAATAGTCACGATTTTTGACTATTGGTGACGGTTAGTTCCTATTATATTAATAAATAATACAGATATTTAATATATTACCTTCAACGTAATAGCTAAAATGTATTGATCTAGTTCCATAGAGTATCTGTTTAATTAAATTTATTTTAACAGTACATACAAAGCAGTTATTGATAATATTTGTGTCATGCCGTAGAGTTTTACTAAAAGCTAGTGTTTTGTAATAACCGATATTATTTACAAATAGTGGGTGAAGTCTAAATACTAACAATTTATAATTACAGTAGCTCATTTGCATGATAACTAGTCAAATTAATATTAATATATAACAATAAAATTATTTCTTCTAATTAGCATGTTGAGCATCTTTTATGTGTGTTCTTGAATTTCTGATTTAATATTATAATAAATGTCAATCTAATATATGACTTGTATTACATGTCTTTTAATCAATTTCTTTTGCCAATTACACAAGCATGTGAACGACTGAACAATATCTTTAATTCTGTCTTCTTTAATAAAATGTTTTAACATTTATTCAAATTTTTTATGTGTTGGAGATCATTTTCTTGCAATTCATGCATGGACCCACTTTGTCCGTTCTATTTGCTCTCGCCTGATGGTTCTGTGTGATTTCTTCTTGGATGTCTTTAAAATAATCAAATTAAATTTCATACATAACTCAACGAGGCTCCAGCACGAGACTTTCCCTGACTCGAAACTAAATATGACTCCAAACGCCACGTTTTGGCAACAAAAATTTGCTGTAAAGAAAATTCAAATGTAATTTTCAATTTATTGGTTTTAAATAGTTCGAAAGTAAAGCCAACCAGTTTTCAACGTGTGAAATAAGAATTGACAATCTGGTTTTTTATTTCAATATGAAATTGTAATATGTATTTCTGTCTACAATTTTGTTATGTATACATACATTTCTGTACAGTCAACTAAACTTAAATTAAATATAGTTTTAAAAGTACTACTGTCAATTTTCTTTTTTCAATGAAAAAATTTATATTGAGTATTAAAAAGAGATTCAGTAGGGAAAGGAAATTTCGTTTGTTTTTTATCAATAGATTAGGATTAATTATAAATAATAATCATCTTAGGACCAGAATAAGTAAAACTAAAATAACATTAATATTTTGTAAGTCAAATATGTACACATCACATTTTGTAAAAACTGTACACCATTTTTGCAACAACAAAATACAATATTGATCTTTTTATATATTTATTGATTTAGCTACATATTTTAATTGTTTACCAACTTCAAATTTATGTTCTAACATCTGTCTGTTACTAATGAGAATAATATTTGGTTCACAATTGGTATATATAACAGATTTATAAAATGTCTGTGGCAAATCAGTTCTCTTTGATGTTATCAAATTGGTATGTACAGTATTTACAATTTTTAAATAGCAGATAATCCTAATGTTTAAATCCTTCAGATTTTACATTTCACTTGGTTTTGTCCTGCAACTAAAAGCAAGAATAGTGGTATTGAAGTAACAATATGTGTTCTTGCTTTAAGATTTAAAATAGTACAAATAACATTAATTTGTTTATCAAACTACTCCTTTCTAAACCGATTTTAAGGTACCGGTACTTGATACTTTGTTGTAAACAAGAATGTAAATATTTAACTTTAGTAATTTTGTAACGTTTTGACTAATGGCAATGTTTTCATTAGAACCAAGGAAGGTACTTCCTATTTTGAAGACTGATGAACCCAAATGCCCTGATGGTCAACTTCAGTGTGGTAATGGAGAGTGTATAAACAAGGATTTGTTTTGCAATGACAAACCTGATTGTACGGATGAATCTGATGAAAATGCTTGCAGTAAGTAAACATACTTTTTAATATAACTTGTACTATCCAAGATTTTAATTATGATTTTTTCTCAAAAGTATATTAACAATTATTCGTTATTAAAATGATCAAGTTTAGGACAAAATTACCAGGATGAAATCATTAATGATGCTACAAAATACTTAACCATAACATTGAAAAGGACGAGTAACAATAATTAACAACTGGAATAGAATTCTTGTGAGAAATACATAGTTTTAATACTAGAGTTTATCCTTCTAGGCAAAAGTAATGTTTCTGAACCAAACGTAATTGTTTAACCCCTTTATAACCATAAATTTGCCGACATTTGCAAACTGTATCAAAAGTACTAATATCAATTATATTCAATTTCCATTTGTTTATTGACTGTCAACTAAAATTAACAGTTTCTGCTACTATCTATGGGTACTATATTCAAATAATCTTCTTTACTTGGTTATTTGAATATTGTGAAAAACATTTACAATGAATGTTGTAATTATTGTCATCTGTATAAGCCAGTGAACTGTGCCTTTTAAGTTGTTTAATGTTTTAATAGTTTTATTTCTTAAATATAACAGCATTAAATAACAGATTTTATTTAAGGACTTGAGTGATACATTTTTAATTTGTTATGAAGAATAAGCAGATATTTATAATACATTTGAATACTGATGATTTATTGTATGTAATGCACTGAAGTATGGAAGTTGCAATTGTTTGTAATAATTAATTGGTATATAAGGTATTTTGGTTAAATAAATACAAATATTCATGGCTGATCATAACAATACCAATGTGAATACAAATGGAACAAGATTGAAAAGACATTTAAAATTTAAAGAAAACCTGATGGGGTTATCATGTCTTATATACTGGCCGTACTAATAAAAAATAACCTATTTTTAAATACATTATTCGAAAATTCAAAAATCTGAAAACTATGTGGCTTATTAGTTGCTGTTTCTAATTTCAAAGTTTCACCTTTTTTTGAAAAAAATATCTAAAAATAAATGTACAAACTAAATTGTGTAAATTAACAATCTTATATTGATCCATACAGAATATATATCATTACAATTATTTGAATATTTCTTTATATAGTTGGCACAATTAGGTTCTCAAATCTCTTCAGCTAACTAGACGTTTAATTGTATATGCCTAATATAAACTAAACCTTATCATTTTCTCTCCTCCAACACCTACTACACTGCCCCAGTAAAATACTTTGTTCACTTTATTGTAGCAAGTTGACCTTAAACATTAGTTTTGCTAAGAGTAGAGTGCTGGTAGCTCCGAGTGGTATTTAAGCTCTCTCATTCACTTCAACATGCTCACTCCCTCATTTCTCTCAAAACATTTTCCTAGTTGAAGAGATCTTTTTTAATAATTATCGTGGGTAATAAATCAGTTTAAATAAAAAGTAATTATTTTTCACATAGATTCATTATTTGTATAAGCTTACACAACTTTAAAACTTACGATAATTTGCTCAGAAGCGTCTTTATTTTAACAACACAATAAAGTGTTCAATAAGTGTTCAACTTGAGTAAACACAAATACTTGTATGATTTCAGCTGTTGAACTTGACCCTAACCGTGCCCCTGATTGTGACCCTACACAATGTGTTTTGCCTGATTGCTTCTGCTCCGCTGATGGAACAAGAATTCCTGGAGCCATTGAACCGAATCAGGTACAAATTAGACTATATTTAAATGAAGCCAAACGTAGTAAAATGTGTACGTAAACTTTGATATTTTTTATTTCCTTGATGTAGTATTATAATTTAACATGTAATTATATCCTGAAACTGATGATTTCTTCTTATTGTTTAGGTCCCACAAATGATAACAATCACTTTCAATGGAGCCATCAACGTAGACAACATCGACTTGTACGATGAGATCTTCAACGGACAACGAATTAACCCTAATGGTTGTCAAGCCCGAGGAACATTCTTCATGTCCCACAAATATTCAAACTATGCTGCTGTTCAAGATTTACACAGAAGAGGACACGAAATCGCTGTTTTCTCTTTAACTCACAAGGATGACCCTAAATACTGGACTGGTGGTTCCTATGATGATTGGTTAGCTGAAATGGCAGGCGGAAGACTGATTATCGAAAGATTCGCTAACATTACCGATGGCTCCGTTATCGGTATCAGAGCGCCTTACCTGCGTGTAGGTGGAAACAAACAATTTGAAATGATGTCGGATCAGTACTTTGTTTATGACGCTTCTATCACAGCACCTCTGGGACGTGTCCCAATCTGGCCTTACACGCTCTACTTCCGTATGCCTCACAAGTGCAACGGTAACGCTCAGAACTGTCCTAGCAGAAGCCACCCTATCTGGGAAATGGTTATGAACGAACTGGATCGTAGAGATGACCCTACTTTTGACGAAAGCCTTCCCGGTTGTCACATGGTCGACTCGTGTTCAAACATCCAGACTGGTGAACAATTTGCCCGTCTTTTGAGACACAATTTCAACCGTCACTTCAACACCAACCGTGCTCCTCTGGGACTTCATTTCCACGCTTCGTGGTTGAAGAGCAAGAAGGAATTTAAGGAGGAACTCATTAAGTTTATCGAAGAAATGCTCGATCGAAATGAAGTCTACTTCGTCACTATGCTGCAGGTAAAAATGATTTACAAACTTCTAAATAAGTGAAAAATTATGTCTCTTATCATTTAATACAAGAACAATAACTTTATTTTTAAGTAAAGGGTTTGTAGATTTTTTTTTTGTATAGAAGAGTTAAGCAAGTCTGTAGTAAAATAGGTCCATAACTGTTCAGAATGAGTTTCTGGTTTTATACTTTTGAACAAAGTTTTAGTAAGTAAAAACCATCCTTTTAATCCAATTATAGATAATTAGTTTTTTTGGCATACAAATTAAACAACTATTATGTGAAGCAAGTGTTAAAACCAAACTTAAAAAAAACTGTAACTCTTAAAATTACTGGTAAACAAATTAAAGTGAAAAGTGTGAAAAATGAAGTTTTACACTGGTAAATATGATAAAAATTGTAACAAAATCTAAAGAATTTGTTCATACATATAAAAGTATTTATACAATCTAGTAAAATATATGTTGGAGGATAAGACAAGTTCCCAAGTCTAGGTATTACTATGATAACAGTTTTTATACAAATCATCAAAATCTAACCTTTCATTGTAAGTTATAAACACAAAGTGTTATGTGCAACAGGAGATGAAAACTAAAGTGTCTTTAAATACATAACATTATTATTTTAATTTTGTTTTACAAAATAAATCTTGCCAATTCTTATGTCTGTAAAATCAATTTTGATTAAAAAAAGATTAAGAATGAAGAACTGTCACTTCTGCTTTTTCTAAGCAAATTGTATTTTGTACTTAACACTGGGGCCGGAACAAAACACTGGCGCGTTAATGACTAACTCGATTGGTTGCATACACAAACTTTAGAAATATTTATCATGGCCACAGGTCGGCCATAATTTTCTGTGCAATAAACAGTAACTACTACTGAACAACAAATGAACAGATAAAGTTTTACACTTTTGGAATATCAATGAACTTCTCAATCATGTTACAAAGATCGTAAGAGCTAATGCATTTTCCAAGGGCCATAAAATTGTTTAAGACCGCTTGTGTTTTAAGGACCCTTGACTTGCAAAACCTGACAGGCTCATGCAGAATATGTAAAGAAATAAGACTGAAATCTGCATAAGTAATAATACCCAATAACTTTATTCGATAATATTTAATTAAGTTTATTTGAATATGTTTAGGTAATCCAATGGATGCAGAACCCCACAGAACTTACTTCCCTGAGGGACTTTCAAGAATGGAAAGAGAAGTGTGATGTTAAAGGACAACCCTACTGTTCATTACCCAACCCATGCCCGCTGACAACCAGGGAGCTGCCGGGAGAAACTGTCAGATTATTCACGTGTATGGAATGCCCCAACAACTACCCATGGATCTTAGATCCTACCGGAGATGGTTTTTCCGGTAACAAATAAACTGAACTGAATAAAGTAGCCTATTTATAAAGTGAACAATGTTTTCGGCCCGCTTCAAGTAAGCGGAGCAAATTAAGGCCAAGACTATTTCGTCTAGTCCCACAATCTTAGTACGGTAATTTAGGGCAGTCGTATTCTGAAAGTGAAAGTTTATTGAAGTTATGCTAAATTTATGTGGGAATTGTACCTGGGCGCAATTCATTATCTGCCATCACAATTTAATGTAGACTGTACATAAGTTATCTATGTGTATTTGTATATTTATGTGCATCTGTACCTAACTCAACATGTGCAAATTTATCTTCTAAAGTGTGTCTATTTTTATTGTGAATAAAA